>DWTO01000832.1:0-18675 GCA_018244755.1 Jemadia pseudognetus | reverse complement strand
AGTGGCGTGGCGTACGGGCCCGTACGGCCCGACTGTCTCGCCCGCGGGGCTCCGGCCATCTGGTATCGGCTCTATATCAGCCGCACTTTACTACAACCGCGATCACTTCAAGCGGATAAGCTTTTTAAATAATAATAATCTTCATTTGCATTATATATATGTGATACAAAACCGACGTTATATAAATTGAATAGTTCCTTATACAGCTAAATGACATGCAGCGTGGAGATTTTAAATTGCTTTATTTTTAAATATTATTATTTTTAGTGAAAAAGGGCTCTCAAAAAAGTATTATTCACTGATTTTTGTTCAAAGAATAATGTTCAAGTACTTAATGTCCAAAATAATATACAATTTAGAAGCACAGCAAGTATATGAACATAGAAATTTGTATTTCAGGAGAGAGAATGTGTTGACACCTGATGTTTTATTGCCTAAGCCGTGAGGGATCTGGTATGAAGGTATTAATGTACGTACTTATTGTCCGAATACAATAATTCATGTTTGAAAATATTCTTATCGTAACATCGTATCCTGTTGACGTTGTCATACACGTAAATTATTAAGGCACTTTCCCTCAATGAAATTACGTAGATAGACGCCGCCGACAAACATAATCTTTGCCGTGTTACAGTCGGTATTTAAGACGTGTTTTAATAGAGATCTGTTCACTTTATTTAACGCTCTCAAATATAACATAGGTCCCATTTTTATTTTCTTTCTTTCATCGCACTGCGCTCGGACACGAGTCTCCTGTCATGACGAGGATATTGAATTAAATTATCGGCGTGATATACGCTCATTTTGGCATACGCGCTGAAAATGGTCTGTAAGTACTCTAAATATACGCCGCCATCAAGCGGCACCGAAGGCAGTGCGGAAAGTTGTGTTCTGCAATCCCCAAAGCGTATGCTCAGCGCGGAGAGTAGGTCTATGTCTGCTATATCCAGCAGAGTAATAAAACAGCCTAAAGATGATGCTGCTATTCTTCACTACAATTAGTATTGTTTAACACTACAATTTTTTTTTGTATGTATGTATTCGACCTTTTTTTAATATAGATCATTAACTTCAGCTACCACATTACAATAAGTTTATAGAGTAGGTAATCCGAATCAACGATAAGGTGCAAATTCTAATAATAAACTACTAAAACGATCTCCATGAGCACGTTATCGTCTGATCAATCTCCCCACCTGCGTTCTGTTGTAAATCTTCGTTGTTGTCCATTTTGCCGGCTTTACTGTTATACGGACGGTTCATAGCGAATTTCAATAGTGACCTTTTTAGAAAAGTGATCGTGAAACTTATCTTACACTGTGAATCAGCTCATTTCGGAGTTTATAGTATTGTTTAGATTTTTCTAGAAATTGAGTGCTGCCGGTAGTGTATACCTGTAGGTACTCTTTTCCATAGCATACGCAATCAGGAGGTAAAGGGCTATGGTTAAACACAGAAAGACGGCTATTACGACAATCATCAAATATTAACTCGGTAACACCAAGTGCAATTCGTCAGCAAATAAACGTACGAATGAACGTACCTGGCCTGTGTCACCTTTCCTCCATAGCATCACCCGCCGAAGATTGAAGTTTCATCCACATCAGCTGGTCTCGTGGCGGTCCTCCACGGTGCGGTTTGCGCGCTCGTTTTCACCGCGCACGTGCAAGATGTGGAATGAGCTTCCATCTGAGGTTTTCCAGGAACGTTATGATATGTGGTTCTTCAACAAAAGCGCAAAGAGAGCTCTCCTTCTAAGCCGGCAAGGCATTGGCCAACCCTCAAGTGTTGAAAATGTCCATAGGCGACGGTGACCACTTACCATCAGTTGGCCCGTCTGCCTGCTTGTCAGGCTCAATATGAGTAAAAGATAATTAAAAAAATAACGTTGGTTACTGGTTGGTTAAAAGTTTGTACCCTCAAAAACTTTTTAATGATAAAATATGATATTTTATAACCGAATAATATTACATCGAATGACAATGTCAGTTTTGGCAAAACTTTTACATCCCGCAGATGTGGGAGACTCGTGTTCAGCAATGGAACGATGGGGGGCAGATTCAGTATACATAGACACTCCATCAGTGGGTCGTAAAATTCATATCTTGTTAAAGTCTTTCCCTACCCTTTCCCAAAATGAATGTTATCATGGCTCTTGTTACTTGACTGGTTCCCAAGTTATTGTAAAAGAAAAGCTTTAACCTGCTGATACCCAACTCGGTTTTACACGAATAGGTAACACAGATTATACGGATAAGAACAGAGAAATATGTCGCCTTCCCCAATCAACGCTCTATATTTTAAGTTGCTAATTAAAATTTCGATAATTCAGGGTCATAAAACTAAACATTTCGACGGGCGAGGATATGTATAGGTAAAATCCCAATTGCTCTTTCACCTATTTTCCATCCTGAAATTCTGTCTAAATGTCTAAAATCATGACAATTGACAATATTTAAAATGTCAAAGTCGTAGTTAGCGAAATGTCAAATGCTGTCGCAACGTTCTGTTTCATAAAGCGTATGATATGATTATCATTTATTCATTTCTATTTGAATTTCAACTTGAATCGTTTTACTGTAATTGTAAAAAATTATATGAAATACCCATAATTATTTGTTACTCAGCGTGACACATTTGTTTATGTTTTGTATCCCGAAAAATTTTCTTCCATATACGGTATATTACATATTATACAATCATTATAGAGTAAAATAAAAGCAAATATTTATGATGAGGTAATGTGTATGGTGTATAATTACCATTCAATTCGCAAAATCATCCCTTATACACTCATCAGCATTTATTCCAAATTCTTCGAAGTATTCTTTTGAAACCACATTCTTATCTTATCGCACACATTCACATATTGTTTTCACACATTTCTGTTCAGTTAGATACAAAAAATACTTAACGTTTCTTACGTAACCAATTAGTAATTAACCTTGAGGAAAGTGGTTTTAATGTAATCTTTAATTTATATCGTCTGATGTTACTTGGAATTCACTCAGTTTATAAAAATGCTTAAGGTAAGGTTTTGTAAATAAATTATTTATATTAAAAGATTTATATAAAAATTCATTAACACAAATTCGATCATCATAAGTTATTGATACTTATTAAAGTTTTGTTTGATTAGTACTGTACAGTACTCACATTTCACCAGTTATGTGTTTGTCCCACTATGGAATAAGAGGTGAGCCTGGTGAAACATGAGAGTCTACTACATTCCTCTGCCTAGCTCTTCAGCGATTACAGGAGTCATTATACTATTTTTGTTTGTTAATTGCTTCATAATGTCAATTTTTATTTAGCATATGCAAGCATATTGTGATCAACTGTTTTGAAGGTAGGTAGTGATTCTACATTTTTCATTCAGATTAACAGATTGAGGCTTTATTGTGATGAGGGTGTCAGTATATATACACAAAGTTCGTAATGTGCACTTAACCTCAATCATTTCAGCATTATAATCAGAGCTGCTTTCTACTCTTTTAAAGTAAAGCAAGCCGAACCTCTGATATTGTTGAGCATTGTTGTTGTAAGACAATATAAATACTCATAAAGTTCACAAAAAAAGCATTACAATATTACCAAGGAAAAAAATTTCAAATATTTGTAATATACCTATTTCAAATGACACCTCATCACACATTACACTATTTACTTAGTAGGTATGTAATGTACAACATAATTATTGAGTTCTCTACATACAATATTCATGTTTTAGTAAAACAGATATTATCAATATTGCTTAGTAAATGTAATTATATTTTAGTAACTAGGGATGATTTTTGTAATTTTTTGATTTTTAATTTTTATTTAACTGAAGTTATTTTTATTTAACTAAATTAATATATCTGAAATGAGTGTAATGATATATCACAAAATGAATATTACTACATTATTTAAAATATGTATTTATCTTTTAAAATTTTCAGGGTATTGTTGGACTTGTGACTGGGGGAGCCTCTGGATTGGGTCGAGCCACTGCAGAGCAACTGCTAAAGGAAGGGGGGCGAGTTATCATTTGTGACCTGCCCACTAGTTCTGGACAGGAGACGGCTAAACAGCTGGGAGAAAATGTGGCATTTGTGCCAGTTGATGTATGCTTTTTTATACACAATATTAACAAAAATTTGTCTTAAAAATGATTTATAGAACAATCCACTCACTATGTTCTCAAAACAATTAACTTTACCATTACATAGTTATTCTGATATTCTGTCAATTCTGGTATTAGTAGTAAATTGTTTGTTTTTCTTAGCCTAGGTCTGATTCCTTATGAAATTATTAAAATCTATAAAGTAATAAGTTAACTTATAGGCACATATAGTAGTGTGTGTTATATTATTTTTAAACTATAAATTTGATGAACGCCTACATTTTTGTTCTAAAATGACAGGTAACATCAGAACAAGATGTAAAGAATGCTCTTCAAACCACTGTGGACAAGTTTGGTCGTCTTGATGTTGCAGTCAACTGTGCTGGTATTGCCAGTGCTTCCAGAGTTTATAACTTCAAAAAAAATCAACCATTTGATTTAACAACATTCCAGAGGACCATACAGGTATGCCTAGCATTTTGCCTAGACATAGTAACTTAATAAGGCTTAATATGCTGGCCAATGGATGTGCCTATTAGCAAGCCAGTGCTCATAAATGTACATTGACATGCAATAAATGCTATGGGTATTTATTGTGAGCTGTTTATAGTTAGACAAAATAGAATATTATGTATAAGTTTCTGAAGTCTCATGAGGCATTCATTTTAGTCAAGGATATCAATAAGTACACAACAATATGATTCAGCATTTCATTACTTTCAATATACTGAAACAATATATAAAAAAATACCTGTACAGTGTGCCCACCTGCACCTGTTCTATTTTTAGATAATGTTACTTGCGCGTGATATATTATAGATTACATTATAATAAGATTTTTCGGAGATGATAAAATGTAATAAAACACAATTGTAATAAACACATCCTGATGTGTTTAGTAATTTATGACAATAAATATTAAAAATTTCATTTTCTAGGTGAACCTAATAGGGACATTTAATGTTATTCGCCTGGCTGCTGGTTTGATTGGAAAAAACTTACCTGATGCAGATGGACAGCGAGGAGTTATTATCAATACTGCAAGTGTTGCTGCATTTGATGGACAAGTATGTAATATCTACCTATACTTTTTTTATTGGGTGCAATTATTATTGAGTTTACCCATGACATCTTTTAGAAAATAAAACCGAAAATTATAAATTGTGTGTTCAACAGGTACCTACTCAGTCAGTAAGACTCAATTTGCAACTATTTAAAAACCAAAATCCATAAATCAACATATATATATTGAGTAACTTATTACATCTTACATTACATACATATATAACTTCATTACATCCCAGATACTTGTATTGCTAGATAAAAAGAACCATTAGAAGTACTCCTGCCCTGGCGTCTTTATAGTATAGGTTTTGTCTCTGCCGTTCACCCTCGAAAATTGCTATACTTCAGCAACCGACCCATCTTCTATAGTTCAACAAACTATTTTGTTATTATTTTGTTTCCCATAAAAGTTCTGCTAATCAATTGCTAGATTACTATTACGTTTTTATCTTATATATGATTTTATATCCAGAATCACTTGGTATCAGCGTGCTAATCTACTATGGGAAGGTGAATAATTGAATGATTCAATATTATTTTGGTTTATTTTTTGTGTTTTAGATGCCGAGCAGGAGGTTGTCTTGTGAATTTGATTGCCATCTTGGGCAAATGTTATTTGGACAACCATGGATATTATCGTACTTAATCTAACATCGATCACATTTAATTATTGTATTTTTATTGTATAAAAGTCTTTGTTTTTTTTATCCTCGAACGGTCGTTAACGTAATTTGTATGTAAATTGTCCTATTATTGTTTTTCATTAGTGTGGCATTCAATCATTTGGAATCGTAATAAAGGACTGTGATAGAAACTTTATTCATTAAAACAAACTATTTGTCAAGTGTTGAAATACTTAGTGTAGATATTATGCTATAATTATGTATCATTAATGTTTTACAGATAGGTCAAGCCGCTTATTCGGCGTCGAAAGCTGGTATAGTGGGGATGACATTGCCAATAGCCAGAGACTTGGCTAAGCAAGGAATTAGAGTCGTCACAATAGCACCAGGTAAAAAATAAAAATAACATTTATTCATAAATGTTACTAATCAAGAGTAACATAAGGTAAGTGTTCGATGTTGAAGGAAACATGCTTGACTTAAGCGTCTGCAATGAATATATATGACAGAAATCGATGGAAAGGTCGAAAATAGTACGTTCATGCTGCGACGAAATTTGCCTCTTGCAATTCGTCATATTTACGCAATGTGCGAAGTCATAATTGCCATTGTTAAAATGTAATGAGGCTGTTGTAAAACATTATAAATGATACCAATTCATTGAAATTTATGCTCATTAAAATTTAAATGTTATTAAAGGTTTTTTGCTTGGTTAACTGTGTTATGGAATGCTTTGTAGTATTGTAGCCAAACAGGAAATGGTTGACGTATTTTGATATAATGTTTCCTATTGAAGTGATTAAAAATATTGTACTACCAGGTAATTTTACATAAAAATATGTAAGGTTTAACTTAATTTTAGATACTTTTGCTAATCACTTGGTTAAAATTGCTTTGTGTAAAATTACCTGATAAAAATATAATAAGAAGTGTCATATAACGCATCGCCTTTGTATATGTGGTGGTCATTAGATTATTATTCGTGGTCTGATTTAAACTTTAATGGTGCTCTAGTATCGTGGTTGATTAGTGGTAATTTATCGATTTATGATTTTTGTAAGACTATAAAATTGTTTTAATATTTGCTAGCTGTTCGTTATTGCCAACAAGTGTAGGTATAATTTGATCACACATATTTATCTTTTCAGAATATCTCATTACTGGACATGAATTTAAATAGTCTTCTATTTCTCAGGCCTCTTTCGTACTCCGATGATGCAACAGTTGCCTGAAGCAGTTATAAAGGAATTGGAAGCGTCCGTGCCGTTCCCGTCGCGCCTGGGGCACCCACAGGAGTACGCGCTGCTGGTACAAAGCATCATTCAGAATCCTATGCTCAACGGCGAAACTATCCGTATCGATGGATCGCTCAGAATGCAACTTTAAGCGCACGTTACCATCAACTTAATTATGTCACAAAGAGACGGTATTTTAATTCAAAAATAAACATGGTGCTATATATTTCCGATGACTTGAAATAAAAATGAAAAGGGTACTTATTATAACTGTCACTAGATATGTATTTCCAACTGAGGATCGGACGGAGTTAGTTTTCTTCTGTTATTTTTTCTCTCACTTTAACGATTCTGCTGTCGCCGCACGCATGCATGGATATATTATATCAATGTAGTTTTCATTCCATAGTAATAATATACCTATATCTGTGCACATTTAGTTTTATTATTTCTGTATAGCTCGATTTCATCTTTTTGGGAATATGTTACAAGGAAAACGAAAATTGGTACAAATAAAGACGCAATAGATTAAACGAAAATATTATTTATTTCTACAATAACGGGCGACGGCGTCTGGGCTCGCCGCCGGCGCGTACGTGCGTCTCACAATATTTATTTTATTCGTTTCAAATAAATACCTGGCGATGCGCTGCCCACATCTCACACCGCCGTTTATATGTATTTAAGTGGCCATCTAACAGTAGATCATTTTGTTTACAAGTTCCAAACTTAGTGACACTTCATGAAAACAATACGGAAATAAAAAATACAACTTTAAAACTTTTTGCGACAACAATAACTATTATTTTAAATGTATAGTGATGTGAGGTAATGACGCGGTACAATTGTGTCTGCGCTAAGTAAATCGGCTGCTCCGCATTTAACTGATCTACAAATTAAAATGGTTACTTTTGTGATACATTACGATTGGGGCTTGACTGTCGTCGGGTGAACGCGATCCGTCGTTCATAGGTAACATTGTACTAGACTAATTCATTAGAAGCGCAGCGGGCGACAGTAAATCCACAATTTGTTACATTTTATTAATAAATACTTTATACATAGCGAGTGATGTCTGTAGTGATGTCGAGATTCGTCTTCTACATATCATGTGAGGATGTAACTAGTTTACTTTAAACATAGATCAATTAAAAAGGAGCGTAGTAAAAATAAGGTCTTCATACGAAGTTATACATGTGTACTTATGAATTACAATTTACAATAACATATAGCGGCCGCTGGACCGGGATGCGGGTCGCGTGGAGTCACGGAGCTCGCTCGTACAACACTCGCCTTATACATTAAAGCCTTTATTATTAACATTACCGAGCGCTCGAGACGTGACTCACGCCTAGATCAATCGCCTTCCAACATTTAACTGTATAAGTGGCAGCCATCTACTACAATTTCACAATTATTTCTTAGACGATAGCAATGAACAAGTTTAATTATAATATTGCATTGTTATTTTGTCTGTTTCATTTCGGATTTAACAACAACCATTTAAAATGTAATGAAAACTTTGATAACCTCGCCCTAGCTATATGTACAATTAATAAAATAGAACTAACACGGCTCGCGAAATAAAGTAGGTGCAACAGAAATAATCGCTTAGGTACTTAAAGACTTAAAAACTAGTATGAACCCTTCAGGCTTAGACCTGTCGATTCGCTCAAATTCACGCCCCCACATAAACTTAAACCGAGAGAATACTATACACAGACTAAAGTAAACAACATCGACTGAGATTAAACCTAACTTATCGTTAATGAACAACAAAGTGGTTAACTTACAAGTTGTAACGCGTCGATCGGCGCGCGTCACCTATCGTGACGATATTACGTTATTTTGGAATGTGTGTGACGCGTACGATCGCATCTAGCCTAGCGAGCGTCGGGCGGCCTGTGACGCTGACGGAGTACGAGCCGGATCGAATCTGAGCGAAGTAACAGTGCAGTACCGGAAACGGGCGCGCGCCAGCCTCTGCGCAGTTTATGCGATTATCTATTCGTATTTATATCTAGTTGAACTCAAAATGTACATTTACATAGAACACTCAGCGTGTACCTTAACATTTTAAAATACTTATAAGTTTATTCCATAAATATAGATATTACTTATACAAACGCTAAATAACATTACGCCATATAATACACCCTAGCCTTAAGACGTTAATCGTAGGTTTAAACATTACAAGCATAGATAAATCTACATTCAATCAAATAGGTGTTTAACATCGATGTCAATTAATAGAAGCGATGGAGGGGGGACGTTAATGTTACAGCAATGGAACCGAACAATGTATTATGTGAATGAACACTGGCACCTTTGTAACAATTATTGTCTAAATATGTAAGAACTGAACGAGAGGGGAAAATTACTTTTCAATTTTACTGAATCGGTCGCGTGCAAGCGCGGCGCGGGCCGCCACTACGAACCCTGTACGATCTCCTAACTAATGGCACACGACGCTACGATACGTCACCGACGCTGACCACATTCACAAATCCCTATTTCTGTTTCATCCCTATTTGTAGTCATCATTCAAAAGATTAAACATGAAAATAATCCGATTGGTTCGTCAATGTACGATGTATAAGTAAATTTTGAACAGTTGTATAAAATATATAATCGATATTTTGTTATTGTCTTATGGCAAAAATATAAAAATAAAATAAAGCAAGTAAAAACTTGTTCAACTTCATAACGCAAAATATTTACGCCCTCGCAGCACTTACAACAACAATCAATAAAATATATAACATTCTTAAACTGTTTCAATAAAAATCATCTGTTAAAATAATAATTATTGTTTTTCGCGTTTATATGTAAATATTTTATGAAATAAAGTCAATTATAACTCATACAAGATACACACATAAAATAAAATAATAATAAAATAATTAATACTCATATTTATATTTTGTATAGGTAGGTATTGCAATAACGTATCGTTATTATTTCGAGGTATAATATCGATTCCTTGTATTAGATATGCAGCAGTAAACGAATAAAAAATAATAATACTGTATTAAAATCCTTTAAAGCGAATTGCGAAATAGCCATACAATACTGTATATAATGGTAACCTGTATATGGTATTATTCTGTAGGCACATAACTAATAAAAGGAATCCGCTAACAGAATTAAAATATAGCTTCCGAAAAAAAATGTTTGTTTTGCTCTTTAATATAATACGATTCTTATAAGTGAGGTGTCGCGCTCGCAGGAACAATCTGCTATTGAGAAGAGTCGAGTTCGTCTGCAAGGTAAGCCCACGTAGGCACTTGTGCAATAAAATGTGTCGATATTTCCCAAACAAGAACATGTGAGAGCCACACAGCCTATAATGTACCTCCTAACTATGTCATACCATCACAGATTAGCTTTGCCTTCCATAAACCGTCTAACGAGTGAAGCTGCGAGCGATTTTACTTTATATTATCTATTAAAAGTTCTCAATGGGCTAGGACCTTATCACCTCCATGTCGATTTATTATTTAATGTAATACTGAACAGGACGCGTATTATCTAATATGGTAATTAGTGCATATTGAACATCGTTTCAATACGCACGCCTCATTTGCAAAGTGGATTCGTACTAACTAACGCAGCTTCACATACTACTCATTATTTTGTTACATATGTATTTCTATATACAACGACAACATAATATGTAGGGCTTACAAACCGATGCTACGTTCATTCCGTTACTACTAGGATATTAATAAAACTCTTGGTAAAAGAATATATGCAGTATGACTGAAGTGACCAAGCGTATATAATGAGAACCCTTATTACGAGTCCTTTGCATCCTGTTGATAATTTAGATTCATACTTTTGACAGTTAAAACTTTAAGGAGAACTACGTTTAAGGAACTTTGTTAGCGTCGATATAACTTTACACAATATTATAACATTTAATGCTAATAACAGGTACGAATTATAACTCAATCCTCAAACCAGGTTTTTGTCCGCGCTTACTGACGAGCCGAAAAGTACATATACCAATAGCAACGGCGTCGACAGCTTCGAAGTCACTAATAAACCGGCAATACACAATAGTAGAAGCGATGAATGGCGGTGTTTATGTTAGAAGATGATATAATGTTCACTGGACGGTATTATAGACAAAAGTTGGTGCCGTAACGATCACTTTACAAATATACAAGCCTATGTAGGAGCCGCTAAGCCAAAAAACAATAGAATATATTTATCGGTAATTAATAATATCTATTACATACTCGTTGACGCGGCCTACTAGATACGTATGCACTTGGTGCAATGACACTACTATAATTAAAATTTAATAATATATAAACATTCACGTGTAAACACAAAGCGTCGATCACATGCCGAATAACGAATATCATACGCACTGCGCAGGCCCGCGGCGCTCGCGTCGCCGCGGGCCGCCACGCCCACAGAGACGTTGCGCACATTTCACAAAAACGTAAACGACGTTCGCAAATTAAATTTGTAACGCATATACAGGCAGCTATCACAAGATAATAACGTCATTTTAATAGAGTATGCACATAGATTTCCACGATAATAGTTGATCTTCACAATTGATTACGTACGTACGCTACAACATTTAGAAAAATACCAAATCATGTACTTTCAGTTAACATATTATATATGTTAATAAAGAACAATATGTTTTATAAAAATACATCGCCTACCTCGGCCATCGGCCCGTAGGCGCTAGTACCCATATTTTTTTAAAAATCTATGATTTTTAAGGCTTCTTGCACGTATGTTGAGAAATATATTACATAATTACATTTATATAAGTAGCATAAATCACTGTAATGTGCTATAATATTATATTTACAAGAACCTTTTTTTTGTACTGGTACGGCCGATAAAATTATTGATAAATTTAATACAACATTCAGATAAACATCTTTAAGGGACAACTGTAAGTTTTAAACACGTTTCAATGATTATAATAAATTGTTCATCTTACTTAATAATGATATACATAGACAACTCTACTTTTCAAATATTAACTTCGATAAAATTTAAAATATTTTATCCTTGAACTACATTACTTATTTGTAACACGTAACACATGTATCAACAAACGAATTGTACATCGAATAAGATATGGGCAAAGATAGTTCTTACGTTTCATTTCGCGCAGTGTTTTGTAGTCTTAGAAACAAGATAAATTGTATAATAATAACATATTAATAAGTAAAGCGAACTGATAAGACGAGCGCGGCCGAAGTGGCCTCCGCCCGGGACTCGAACCCACCACAACGTACTTAGGTATTGCAATAAAACTAACAAATATACATAATTATGATCGTTTCAACTAATATTAAAAGGGTTTTCATCAAATTTTTCGTTTAAAATCACAGACGCTTTCCTAAAATATGTATTGTATCATTTTCCATTCTACGCACCGGAGTAAACATAAGCTTATTTAATGAAGGAAATATTATCTAATTAAATTTTGATGTATCAACATTACACTGTTCAATAAATTAACCGTAGTAGCTACACAAAGACTGATGTAAATATTTTTTTTTTGTATATTACGATATAGAGATTAGGCAGATAAATATTTGTTTTATCTGTATTGGGACTAGGCGCGCGCGGCGCAATAACTTATTACATTTATTCACACACCAATATATAATATAAACTAAACCTTATCAACGTAAGTAATGTTTTGTAGTATAACAAGTATCTGATGTGGATTGTTAGCGTGCGTCGCCGCGTCGGTCAAGTCGCGGCCGCTCACCGGACTTCAGGATCTGCAAACAAGCAACGAACACTGCTGTACACTCGCCCCACTGGCTCTAGCCAACACACACACATACATACGACACCATCGTTAGTAACAATCAAATACATGTGTACTTAATATTATTTACATGTGTGCGGTACCGAGCTGTAGTGCAATATGGGCGTGTTCTAATTAACAGAATCAAAATTATAAGAATGACGATGAGAACAGTGGAATGGACGTGTCACTGCTGTTTGACTCGATGCATGTGGCAATCTACATCGTTCAATGTTACGTTGCGAGTGGAAATGTATCTGTCTCCGGACACTCAGAACAATTGTCTCGGCAAAGTTATAGGAGAATCTCTACACGAGTACACGTGCCGTGAATATTTAATATACTTCGAAGTATTTCGTTGTTAAACATGAATGCATAAAAAGTTCCGGACATTTAATAATTTGGGTTATTGACTTATTGGGCACCTTAATCGAATTTCAAATTATTCCAATAGTTTAAATGTAAATTTTCTGTTTTACTCACTTTGTTACCAGGTGCGTTGTTTATATAAACAAGATTCGATTCTGCAAGCAAATAAACATTCGATAAAGTCACAAACAAATTTACCTTTTAAACGACATTATGATATTGTATTGGAGCCAATTATTACAAATTTAATTTTTGAATATACGAGTATGTAAACTATTCTTACTCCATGGTTTTTAATTGAAGACACTTTATCATAACTTAACTATAGGTAAATGTCTAAATAATTTACTGTGGAATATTGCAAGCAAAATTTCCATATCAACGTGTTGTAAAATATAATACACCTAGAGACCATAATTCACATTCACCGCCGCGAAAGAAAACCTTTGTAACGCAAAACGTAAGTCAATACAAGTTTTTTGACAATGTTTGTACAGAAAATATTATGGCTTGGGAGCTCTTTTTGACACGATACAATTTTATATTTAAAATATTAATACTTTCCAATTGACCCTTCTGCCGTAGGCTTTTCGTAAAAATAATACGGTAATAAGTGGAACATTCGAAAGAGTATGCATGAGTATGAAATAGGTACAGAAGTAGTATGACCGCGTGATTTTCTTAAGAAAGTACAATACAAGAGCCGTGAGGTCAGGCATGTTGCAAGCTCCAATATAGGGCACAAAATATTCATTCCGAGAGAACGACAGTACATGTACTTTCGACAACGAAGCGATTATTGCCAATGTACGGCGAGCGAACCATATGACAATCAAGCCGCATTCTACTGTAACAATAAATAAGTGATCAATGATTAAATGTGAATTGTTATATATACTGTTATAATTCATATACATAATACTGTTATAATACGGAAAATATTCCTTCGTCAGCTGCGTGCATACATTTGTACAGGTGCTGCAGGTGAGGTAACTGAGCTAAGTGTAGAACAAGTGCAAGGAAGGCTTCAAATACAATATATCATAAATGCTTACGCAATCTAGATGGGCGAATGCGGCTCAATCGTGTCGCTTGGCAGGAATCCGCACCTGACACACAGAGCATACCTCTACAGACATCACTTGATCGTCTACGCCGCTGTACACGCTACATCATAAATTTACTTGGAACTACCACTGTCAACTGTCATCTCGGTCACCCCATGAAGTCGTCGAGATGCCGACACGGTACCTACATATTAAAATCGATTTGGTATCCGATACGTCGATAACAGATAACGTTGAACACCGTCGGTCAAGCGAGTCCGCGACAATGGCTAGATCTATACGAATGACAAACGCAGCAACATCCGTTATAGCCGGCGCTTGTGCGTTACGCGATTATTATGTTACGCTCTGTACGTAACAATGGCCGTGCGAGTACGTAGGTAGGTCACCGCGCGTTATAATAATAATTATTATAGTATTCACTTATATAAGGATATATTACATGGATGTATTCACGTCAACGGTGCGTTACGAAATAGCTGATGCCATTGCAAATGTTGAAATGCAACTGTGGATGTAATTAGGTAGTAATAAACGCATTTTTGGGTATCATTTCGTTACTTCATTGATATGTTTTTGAATTCTGTGAAACATAATTTTATAGCATCGTTCAGTCATTATCAGTTTTAAATAGACATTGCGATGATGAACACTTCCGAGATATGTTTATTGCTATGTACGTTTCTCTAAACCGTCAGACTACCTTAATACCTAAATAACTCAGTAATGACGTTGCTGGTTCTAAATTTCCAGGGGATTTTATTGTCATAATAAAGAAGTGTCAGTTTGCGCTACGCTCTTGCTTGCTGGCTGTCGTGTCGAACGCTGTTACTGTGTGCGTGTGTGTGACCGACCGCGAATATTTGATCATTGTGACTGTAATTACATAGTTTTTGTATTAATGCACATATAATAAATTTGTGTGATTGTTGATAAGTAGTAATGATAATTGATTGAGTGGATAGACGAATGGATTGGGTTAATCCATTTGAATTCCCAAAAATGTTATGTATCTTATTGTTATATATACATCTTTTGTTAGTACATATTCAAGAAACATACATGGCGCTAGAAGTTACGTAAAATACCTGAAACAGCTCAGCACCGAAATGTATAGGGCTCTTAATTAATATTTAGAAATTAATACGAAACTTTAAATATTAGACTTGAATATCTAATCTATTTCTGTTACAAATATTATTTATGATGACGGCGTTAATTAAGGCGACTTCCATTACCTACATAAGTTATTCCAAACATTATGTTCCGAGCATAGCTGGGTTTCCTCTAAATTAATGTTGAAACTTCGATTGTATCTTCGGTCGAAGTGAATTGTTATACGGGTTCCATAGATCATAACAATTAGTCTCTACGTATAACCAATTATTTGGAGAGCAAACTTAATTCAGACTTGGGACGAGTTTTTGTATAAATAATTAGGAGACACTCACCCACTTTAGTTAATCTCTTTTTTAAATAACGTAAGTATTATTTTGTCACTAAATCAACATCTTAATCCGTTACGATTCTGTGCACCGTTACAGTATAAAAAAATACCTAAGCAAGATTATCAAAATATTCTATTTATTAAATTCGCTACGGTAGTCGAATAACTGTAAAGACTGTCACGAGACACAGTTCATGGCAAATTATTTATTCAAGACCTCATATCACTAAGATTGATAAGTGGGTAATGAAGGGTGCAAAGGATTTGCAACGATTACGGAGAACGCCTGCCGGTTCCACAATCCGAGATGTTAACGAGAGCTCCCGCCCGTCTCGACGAGGTCGTGACGTAGACTGAAACTAGAAGCGCTAGTACACTAGGACTATGCCATCTGGCCTGCAAGCCTTCACAGAGGATCGCGCGCCAAACAAACGCCGTTCTCGTAATAATTGTTAGGCACGCACGACAATTAAACAACGTTTACACTTTAACGCGACATACATATCAGTTACAGGCCCGGTTCGTTTACTATTCACATGAATTCAACAACTGTATTACATCAACATAAATACAAAATGTAACGACATTGCAACAACATCCAGAATATTATGTATTAAATTACAAAGCCATCTGGGACAAGATTATTTGACAATTCACAAATTAATACAATAAATTTGATTGTATTCCAAACTTTATATGCACATATACGGATATAATTGTATATATATATATATATATATATATATATATATATATATATAAATATATGTAAATTATAATCGTATAGTTTAGTTTAAATAACTCGTTCATACTCTTGTGTGTAATGTATCGAAAGATGACATTGTTTTTGTTGATAATGAGGGTGGATGTTTCCTGAGTACAATCCGTCAACAGTGTAATGATAAATTTATCAGAAACTTGAAATATATACCATAAATAGCAAGTGTAATGGAAACGTGTGTTGTGATTATAAAAATATATATATATGAAGCTGCCCCGACAATGCGTCGGGTATGGAGCTGAAAGCGAGTGAAAAGGCGAGACTAGGGTTGCCAGTTTTTTTATATAATGGTTTCATCAAAGATATATTGCAATTCGGTGTTATGTCGCGTTGGATTGCAAAAATACAGCGCGCCTCGCCCGCTTACCTGTACAGAATGTCATTTCACTTTTTAATTAATCAATAACGTTATTGCCGCACCGCGATATTGGCGATCGATTTTAACATGTATAGGAAACAAAAAAAAAACAAAACCGAACATAAAACTGGTAACTCTATCAAGCGGCGTGAGTTAATATAGACCTACAAAATGAATGTTATGCAAATGTAATACGATAAATGACGCATGTGTATAGTTATATTTCATATAATAACGTACAATCTGTCTAGAGTCGATGTGTGCTCAGCATTCCGGTTAACCATTTCGCCTCCGTTCGGCCTAGAACGAGACACAGTATTTGCATTTTATCTGGTTATTGGCCTAAAAACTACTAATATAACTGACAATCTTTGCGGCCGAATCGTGTCACTGTTGCATTTTCGTGTCACAGCCCATTACGACACAGTCGGTGACATTCTTGTACATGTATCACTAACGAGACAACTTATGTAGCAATGTGTTAGGATAACATATACGGAAGAAAGAAAAAAAGCTATCTAAACTTTTATTTTACTGTAACGGCACTCGGCCGTCGACTTTAAGAGGAATGAAAAGTTGTACGTATGCAAATTGAAACGTCACAAGGGACTGCACAAATTCACAGATAACACAACATTCTTAGCTCGCAATGTAACTGGACGGCGAGTCTGTTTAAATTTCCGCAAACATTCCAGACAGTACACAATATGTGGTTATAAACTATTGAAGTTCGGTGTAAATACGAATATTATAATATATAATACGAATATTATAACTCACGGTGTGGGCAGTGTGCAGTGACTTACTTGCGTTTGGCGTGTAGCATCTCCATGAGCAGGGTCTGCGTAGGGGCCAGCCCCGCGCAGTGTCTCTGGTACAGGTGCTCCTCGCCACGCGCCGCCAGCGCGTGGATCTCCGGCACCACCATCACCAATTTGCCGAATTTGTCCTGAAACATTGCAATCAACACCACGAGTCACACACTGTACGGACGCGTTTCCACTTTGCATACGAACTATTGCTAATTTGAATCATCGAATTTCAAATTTCGATTGTATCGATCGTACCGAAACAAAACTACCTAACGGTTACGTCAAATGGATTTGTATAATTTTTTATGCTATTACCGAATAAAACGTATCATGATAATAGTTTATCTATCAGTATTACAATAAAATCAAATCGTGGTAGGTATTATAATGTTAGGTATAACAAAGAAGCATTTTTTGAACAATTATGGTCTAATATCAGGACGTAAGAATATTGTCACATGAGAACATAAAAATGCATGCATGAAAAGCAATAATCAAGTAGATACAGCCTGATAGATAACATCGAGCCGTATTACTTACCTGTATCGAGGGGTAACAGGTGAGCGTGTAGTCGAGCAACGCCGCCTGCACCGTCTGGTAGCCGTCCCGGACGCATTTTACGTTCACGATGCCTCTCACGTCTGAAAACGACAAGACAGCCCTTCAAAACAAACCACCTCCGCGCTGTGCCATCGACGCGCTCATGTACATGAGGTATGGATATTTCAAATAAAAATCATAATGTAAAAAATAAACGTAAGCAATATGTGGAGAATGATTCACAACAAATGAACAAACAAACAAAGAAACACGAGCAATAAAAACATTCGCGTTGAGGCACTATGTTACGTAGCGATAAATTTTTGAAACATTGGCCAAAATACTGACCCGGATTTAGCAGAAGCAAGAATTTCACGCAGATGTAATCAGGAACGTCGAACTTGAGCTCCGCCAGCTTGTTCTGGAGCTCGTTGAAGTGGTCTGCGAGAGCTGGCACGCCTAATAGACCTAGGCAG
>DWTO01000831.1:0-18678 GCA_018244755.1 Jemadia pseudognetus | reverse complement strand
CAATTGAATGAATAATATACAATCGAGTAAGGTATTTATTGCTTAACATAATCACCGTAACGTGATACAACTCATACAAGTATAATATATACATACGAGTATTTTTGACCATGTGTGTGTAGGATAATAGCGCCTTCGGTATAAATAAGTGCCGCTTCAGCTCATTTTCTCCGTCTCGTAATCGGTAGTTATTAAACAAAGCGGCCCGAATAGATCAACTTGACGAATCGTTTGCTATGTCACCACATCAAAGCCACGAGCTCTCCGCGTCAGGATTACAGTCTCATGTGCAGAGATACAGCGCGTTTGTAATATGATGTAGGATAATTAAGATAGCACTCCACGTACTGACCCCTATCTAACCCGGGTAGAAAGGGATGCGATAAAAATTTGAAACTCGATCTCATACGAATTAATATGACTCACATTTTTGGCTTGGTCACTAAATGAATGATGCAATTTAAAATCAGTCGTTTATATACATATGTATATGCATGTGAGAGTAAAACGCATCCAACGATATTAAGCGATGAAATTAAAAAGAATGGTATCTCTGAAGAATCACGTTCTTTGTAAATTGTACCTATTGTCGAAGTTTGGAGTTTTACATTACAAACAATGAAATGTAACATCGTGAGAAAACCTGCACATGGTAGAGTATCACTCATGTTCTCTGTGGCATATGAAGTATGATAACCCACCCTGGGCCAGCATGGCTGGCTGTGGCCTTAATCCATCTCATTCTTAGGGGAGATACATGTCCAACTATGGAACAATAAAAACAGTAGAAAATGGTGGTGATTTTCAATGTTTGTACAGCCCATTCCAACTTTCCCTTTCACTCACAATCAATTTATAAAATTCCCTTTGGATATCATAAATAAATTTAACATATCGCATTCACATCTAATGCGGTTCATTTGCATCCTTTTCATGTTTAGGCTTTTTCGTATTCCTCATTTTTTTTAATCTGAAAATATACACAAACACATGGACACTAATGTTAACGCTAACATTGAATTATACAAAATTTATATTATCACATATCACACACAAAGCCCAAAGCGGATAGAAGCATCAGGTTGGTTTACTTTACTGTACGTTTCTTTATACTCTGAGCTAAGAATCTACAATAACATCGACTTACTGACCTAATCCATTTTTACACACTTACCCTCGACTGAGTGTTGAGTAAATATGTATGTCATATTCCTAATAACGGTGATCCACGGGCGAGCATCTGTTAACCGTTTTGGTGACGTATACTTGAACCCAGATAATTATGAAGGCTCGCCAATTATGTGTTTTAAAAATGTACACAAAATAAAACCATCCATAGAAACAGCTGGACTTATATCAGTATATCGCACCTGTACTATATTTATCTATACCCTTAAATAGCCGCACCTTCGAAATAATTTGGATTCTCTTCTATTGTTTATCTAAATTGTAAGTCATAATGAATATGACATATTGTAAGTCATAATGAATATGACATTACTGACGATATCCAAAACAGCAAAACATTTTTGTCAGATAATTAGCGCTCTGGCCTTGAAATGCCCAATAGAATACGTCAGTTCCGACTACCCAAGTACTGATGAGGACCTTATCGAAGAATTAAATCCCAAATCACAGCGATCTTAACTCAAACATCTAAGCTCAAACTTTAATTTATGTTTCATCTACATACCTACGCGTCACCGAACATACAGTAATTATCTATGAAGCGTGAGTACAGCGCGTCAAAGAAGCTTCTGTATATGTACATTCAATGCAAAAATCTATCGCGCAATCAGATTTATACATGGATGTACATACGGATGCGGTCTGCCATGCGAGCACAAAACGCGCGTACAGGGCGCATGTTTGTCTCCCCCCTTCGCCCCTCCGCGCCTGAGAACAATCGGAGGAATCAGTACCTTTCTCCATTGCATTAACAATAATTATCCTCTTAGGTTACGAAGTGACGTTCACGTAAAGTATTCACGCAATGTCGTGAGTCGTGTGCGAATACGCTATAAAACTCATTATTCCGATTACCTGTATTCGTTGTATTTGAATCCATGGCTCCCTCGCATGTGGATCAGGTTAACAATTTCGTAATTTTGATATTTGAATTAAATGTATAAAAAATATAAAGATTTACGTGGACAGACTATTTACCAAATTGACAATCTGTTTGTTTTAATATTGAACACAACGTGCCTCAATTTACCATGTTTAGATGAATGCATTATCAAACTGTACAAGATTCTTTGCTGATAGCATTTTTTTTTCAAATAAAACAGCTTATGTACACTTTGTAGGGCCAAATGGGTATTTAAGATGAATTCTTGCGCTTTTCTTAAGTATGCCATTGAGATACTTTACGTCAGATAAAATGGCGTCCTAGCTGTGATAAGTTTAATATTTTCACTGCTCTGTTGCTTTTGTTATCAGATTATTTAATCAGACATAATTGCCGAATACTACTAGATGCGTCTGCTACTACTACTTTAAGATTAAAAAACTCAGGATTAATCAAGTTGAAAAAATTATGAGACCAAATTGTAAATATTTTCCAATGAGCAATAATCGTACGTTGTCCAGGGGGACATAACGTAATTACCACTAATTCATTAAACCGTACATATATATGTGCAATGAGTAACAACCAGGTATATATACTATATGTATATATGTACATACCATATGAAAAATGTATGTAGCGTATGAAAAGAAGTATTTGTTAATGTAAGTACACGAAGCTTCGTAAACTTTTGATTCCCTGTTTTGGACATATGTATAGCAAATTTAAGCATTGAAAGCCCCCTGTAAAATTATATTGCATTATGATCGTTACAATTAGGAGCCATCGAAATAAGTAATTTTCTATTAATGCTTACATTACTCGTAACGCACAGATAATGAAACAAAACGGAACGAAACCTACACAGTAGCATTAAAATGATACTATTTTAGTTAGTTAATTAACTGCCTTTCGCGCGCACTGGCCGCGTGAGAAATAATATTCGGAACATTTTGACGCATTATCAATTTAATTTAGAACATACAACCCTACATACTAACTTATATAACTCTAAGGTCATATTCACATTAACCTTTTAAACGTGCATACGCAGCGTGGTATATTTAATTAGATACTTTTATATGTATATAATTATGAAGTAACGATTATATGTAAACTCTAATGTGCACAAAACGTAAATATTTGTACGTACGTAATCGGTCGGCAACTCGTGCGCAGAACGCGTGTACTGGCCGCGAGATGCGCTCCGATTCTCTCTCTGCTTCTCCTGAGAACAAAGAAACCAATGCTTTCATTTACAGACATTTACATAGAAAGATAGATAGATAGAAATTTTTATAATAGGGTAGATAAAAGATTGTTCTTATTAACATCCATACATCTAATGACTCTCACAGTAACGTACACGTGAGGTATGTCTTGTATAATTATACAAATATATACACAGGTACTACATAACATTTATACGCAATATCACGTCTGTAATCCCTGAAGAGGTAGGCGGAGAAATGTAGTACACTACTACGTTTTACCAGTTTATCACGGACCACTATGAAATAGGGGGTGAGACTAATGCCATATACACAAGTCCATACTTCGAAAGGCTACAATATCTAAATTAGAAAACAGCAACAGTGTGTGACCCAGAATTTGACCCCAGGACCGGTAGGTGGCATTCGTAACACTTATATGCATTGTAACATTTGTAATAAGTCACAAAATCTATGCATATACGTATATACCTATGTAAAAAAGAATCTCTATTTCTCTTGGTACACGAATCATGCGTGAACGGCTGCACCAAGTTGGCTATTTTTGATCTTGAAATATTTGTGGAAGTTCAGGGAAGGTTTAAACGGTGAGAAGAAAGACAACCGGTTGTCATGACAACGATAGGTGTCACATACTCCTAGAAGTTATTATTACGGGGAAGACACTTATTTCTTTTGTTCTTTCATTATCATTAACACTAATTCGATTTCATTATTGGTAGTACTTCATTGTACTAACTCAAAAGTTTTCGTCATTTTAAGGCACCTCACATGGTTGTGGTACCGAGGAGCTGACTGACCTTAACGGTCACTTGATTATGAAGTCTTTGTTCATGGGCGTCTGCGTAGTATTTTATAATATTAGCGACGGGATCCAGTTTGGGGCCTCCGTGGTGGTCGTTCATATCGCTTACCGCCCTTGACACTCTATTTTAGAAACGTTACATAATCTACCTGTCACTTTAGCTGGTACAACACCACAGCTGAATACCATAAGGCCATACCGGCTTAAGGACCTGTTCGTCTAATAGTTGTTAATATAAACCGGATAATAATTATTTTATTCCTGAAAACTATATGAAACAATTTTGTATTATTTAGTTTCTTTCCCAATTTTTTGATCCAATCAAATATATTGTTAACAGATTATTGAAACATTTCCTGTGGCCATTATCGTCAGCAAAAGCCGCAATAAAGCTTTCTTCTAGTTCTAGGAATATCAAAGGAATATAATAAGTAAAGGGCCGGACTTAATACCCACTGGTACACCAGCTTTTCTTTCGATAAGTTCTGAATATGAATCATCCTATATTACTTTAAACATTCGTTGAGGTAAATAGGACTTTAGAATATATGCAAAGGTTTCTCGAAGCGAAGTGCTTAATTTATGTATGAGCTGCTAGTTCCATACTTTAAAGAAAACTTACTGCAACGTTTAGGAAAATTGTAGCGCAAAATCTCATTTCTTCAAAAGCTTACTCTATTTTACTCCTTAGCCTATGTACTTAGTCTGTTGTGAAATGTTTCTTCCTAGAGCCAAAGTGGTTGTCTATCTTTCATTTATGATACGCTTTAAATGTTTAACGGCAATTCGAATAATTTGGACTAGATCGACAACAAAGAGATACGTCTACACGATGCTGAATCATTAGGTGGTTTGCCACGTTTTGCCAATAACGACATCAGCCACTTTTCACATGTCCAAGGCACATATCTAAATGTATAGAAAGCATTAATCGGATTGGTGAATTTCATTTTTGTTTTACTGGGAAGATTTCGAAGTATAACTTCAGTGATTCGATTCTTCGTTTGATCCCCTTTTAACTTCTTTAGGTTAACCAGTCTGATTACAAATGTCTTGCGATTATTCATAAGCATTTATTAGAACATCACTCACGAATTTTTCATTAAGCTGGAAGATATTCTAAGTGTATAGAAAATTGCCACAAGCCTGGCCCGGCTTCTGTTTGTTTTATTTAGTTTTTAAGTTTATCGTAGTTTTCCATAGGGAGTCATTTGTTGTTTGGTCATCTATTAATTGGCTTAAGCATGAGTTCATACTTTTATCTCGGTACTTCTCGATTTCAGTACTCTTTGTCTTGAGAACATCTATTGCATTGCCATATTCCTCTTTGCTCAATTATAAAGTTAGTAAACGAAGATAAAATGCTTGAGGAATCCCTTAATACTTGTACCTAAGTGAACTTACCTTACCGTACCACCTGGATTTCAGTACATGAATGAAATAGTAAAATAGTTTAAAATACCATTAATGAAATAGTACATTACGTTGACTTCTCTCCTAACTATTAACAGTAAATTAATAATATGGATTTAATTACCGATATTTGTGATAAATAGATAAACTGAATTTTGGTTAAATAAAAACTAACTGTTGATACTCTTAATTTTTATGTATGATCGTTATAGCAATACAAGATAGAAAAAGATAAAGAAGGAATAAGGACTTAGAAAGTTTACTTGATTTACGCTTGTCACCTAACATGTTGTGGTCGTGGGTTCGGTTTGATCTTTTGGCAAACACGTTTTCTTCTGTTTGTTCTACTCTATGTATGAGTATAAAGAAATAATTATCATCTTCAGCATATTTCGGTCCATTGCTAGACATAGAGGTCCCCAAAAGAGCGCCATTGCGCCGTATCCTCAGTCCTACATTCCACTGTCTACCCCTCCACGGAAAACAGGCGTGAAGAAGAAAAATCGAAATCAATTTAACAAATAAAACTCAAATATATTGAAATTGAGAAATTCGGTAACGTATTAAGCACATATAAACCCCAACGAAGATAAATTGTGCATTAAATTTTAGCAGTATTCTACTCGTACAATACACTTTATTCGCTCGCCGTAACAAAGAAGTGAAAAATGAACATTAAACAGTAGTTACAGTTCGTTTGCGGATATCTTGTAGCGGATTCAAAACTTGTGCTCTACTGTTGGTAATTGTGGTTTGTTGCAAGTGTCATTTAAAAAGAAATATTCAACTGAAAAATCTCTATGCCGGGATGCAAGTAATTTATAATAGTGGTCTTATTTACATAGCAAATAAATACTGTTACTATTAAATAAATTTTATTGTTCATTCTTTCTTGAAAGTTTATTGCAAACATATCCTTAAAAATGTATTACGTTTTAACCTCACTTATACCAATGGTAAACTTGATAGCAGTTACTAGATACATTCTGTATTGTATCCGACACGTCTATTGAAGAATACGAAGTGGGGTGGTTAAATCCCGGCAGGCAATCAATCCTCGCTACAGCATCAACTACAATAGACATCTAAATTTATGGATAAGGACCTCATTCAATACGATTTCCGATTCTTAGTATTCGACACCTGGTTAAACGTGTCAAGGAGGATCCTAATGCAGACGAACTGTGGATTTAAACAAATATGCTGATAAATGTATTGGTAAAAATCCCGATAAAAGATATTATTTTATGCTATCTATTATTATAAATGCTACTTTAACTATAGATATAACGTACGAATGTTAAATATCTGTTTTGCCAGTATACCTAATTAGGCTTTAAAGCTTGAGAGTTTCTATGAGATTCTATCGGTTTTGAAGTTACTCACATGACATTTAAAATTTAGATTATTCAAAAACAAAAAAGAAATATATGATACTTTAAAATTCCGGTCTTTCGTGATAAAATAACTTAGTACCAATTGTACAAAAAAAGAACAACTATTTCAAAGTAGTTTTCTTTTGTTATTTGGTTGACATTAAAGAAAAAAAGTACGGCTTTGAGCAACTAAAAGTATAGACTCGAATGCCTGTAATTTGTAGTATTTGTGTTATTTACCTACGATTACACTTCCAAACGCCTAGAAAATGAAAACTATTAAACATTAAAATCATCCGAGGGAAGATCGGTCGTTGAGCTCAGTTCATATTAAACTACAATACTCGTATATAGAGGACAAGATTTTACAGTTTTCCAATCGGCGTTCTGCTAACTTTCCGTCATACTTTCTGTGACCTGCGTTCATTTCCTATATACTCGTATAATAGAGAATATGACTGTATGTTCATAATTATTGTAGCAATTTATACCAATTTTAGTCTGCTGATATTATTTGGACCGCACATAGAAGTATTTAAAAACGAAAATACGTATTACGCTATTGTAACCGGATGACCCATTTTACAATAGACATTAATATTTTACGACGAGCGAATAAGATTTTTATGAGTAATCGAGTTTTTAATTAAATCAGTGTTTCGGTTAATTGTTTCCTAGTCATTGTGGTTTTAGATGCAATTACACTATTCAAAAGATTTATTAATATTTTTTCATTGGCCCGTATCATATATATATATATATATATATATGTATATATAACTGTCAAACTAGGGCTTTATTTCATTTACTATTCTACCGTATGTCAATAGTTGCCACAAGGCTAGTGAAAAACTGTTGTAAAATTTGGTTTTTCAGGAGGCAGTTAATTGGAGAATCAAAATGCCCAGTTCCAGTCGTGGTTTATCGCTAACAGTCATAGCTTTCATTTATAATGCTATTTTGATAAAATGTATACAAAATTTCTACATAATTCAATCGTTAAACATTATCGTAAAACACTCTCCGGTTTTGCTATATTTTAATACGTTTTCATATTTTATAGAACTATTAGTCTACCTAAGCGGGATTAAGTGTAGAGTAAGGTAAAACAGTTCCGACAAAAATTATGAAGCGAAAGATGTCTCAGCTTATAACGCCGTCTCAGGTTTAATCCGGCCGTTTTTGCGAAACTTTTAGCAACATTTCTACGAGTAGCAGGCAATAATCATATTCGTTAATCACAAAAAACCATTGGTAAAAAAGGTCCCTTTAAGAGTCCATTTGCCATAAATAAGCAAAATCCCCCGAGAACCAGTGAATGGCTTTGAAACACTTTATAAATGTGGCTTATTTCTTTCACGAAATTTTATATGGAATTGAAAGGCATCCTTATGCTTTTTTCTTCCACAGATACGATTATAATTAACTACAATCTCCGACCGCTATACCGTAAAGTCTTCATAGAATTATAATACTGTCAGCTTTTAAATGTGTGTTAACGAAGCCAATTCTCATTATCATTTGTGTCTAATAATGACCATGTTAAGTTACGAATATCACGCCTGTAATCCCCGAAAAGGTAGGCCGAAGAATAACATATAATACAATCCCACGTTTCACCAGTTACATTTAGTGCCTCTATTAAATAGTCGGTGAGTGAGCGACGATGACATTTGAACCCAGAGCCTCCAGCTCGGCTGTCGCCCACCACCAACACGATCAACGAGGCAATCTGCAACTTACTGATCAAAAGTTTCTCCGACCAATACTGTCTTTAACCGCTGCTTTAACTTAACTACCGCGCTACCTGACCGCCTCTTCACTTTTTCACTACCGGCCAGCCTGCCTATTGTACCAGAACTATTAACTAAAACTATAAAACCCTATTGAACTCTAACCACTAGGAGCACTAGTGTCTCAGACGATCACTTTCTTGATTACTTTGCTCCCTAATAGCCCAGTTGACATTAATTGGCTACCACTCAATGTCACCAATACCCAACGTGACTATGACCCATCACGCAGCAGACTACTATCCGAGCTCACCATTACCCTAGCTAAGCACCACCCGAGCTGACCACCACCCGCGTCGACTACCACTCGAGCTGACCTCCATCCGAGCTGACCACCACCCGAGCTGACCACCACCGAGGCTGACAACGACTCAAGTTGACCACCATCTAAGCCGACTATCGCGCAAGCAGACCACCACCCGTGCTGAAAATCGCCGAAGCTGAGGATGATCCAAAATGACCAACGCCTAAAATGACCATTATACAAGCAGACTACGACCTGATCTGATCACCACCATAGCTGACCACAACCTGAATTGAACACCTCCATAGCTAGCCATCACACAGCAGACTACCGTCCGAGCTAACCATAATCTAAGCGGATCGCGACCAAATCTAACCACTACCTAGTCCGACCATCACGCAAGCAGACCTACTCCTAAGCAGACCACCATCAAAACTGATCACGACCCAACATGATAACTATCGAAGCTGACCATCACGCAAGCAAACCACCACTTGAACTGACCACTACCCGAGCTGACCGCCACCGAAGCTAACGACGACCCAAGTTGATCACCATCTAAGCCGACTATCGCGCAAGCAGACTACCACCCGTGCTGAAAATCGCCGAAGCTAAGGACGATCCAAACTGTCCAACGCCTAAACTGACCTGATGGTCAGTTTAGGCGTTTGTGTGATCACAAGCAGACTACGACCTGAGCTGATCACCACCAAAGCTGAACACCACCCAAGCTGACCACCACCCAAGCTGACCACAAGCTGAATTGACCACCACCAAAACTGGCCATCACACAGCAAATTACTATGCGAGCTAATCACCACCTAAGCTGATCACGACCCAATCTGACCACTACCCAAGCCTACCATAACGCAAGCAGACCTACTCCTAAGCTGACCACCACCAAAGTTGATCACGACTTAATGTGACTACTACCGAAGCTTGACCATCACGCAACCATACCACCACCTCAGCTAACCACCACCGAAGCTAACGACGACCCAAGCTCACCAACACCTAAGCTGACCATCACACTAGCAAACTACGACCTGAGCTGACCACCGCCGAAACTGTTCACAACCCATGCTAACCTGTAGCCTGCTAGCCTATTTTAAAACTACCCTTAATTATCACCAACACTCTTGACCATTGGGGTAATTGCCCATAATCTGCTAGGTGGAGTGACGATATACGTAAAGTGGCTGGCAGCGGTAGGATGCAAAGAGCTGAAGATCGAGCTCAGTGACGTGCTATTGGAGAGGCCTATGTCCAGCGGTGGACGGTAATAGGTTGATGATGCTGACACTTGACCATCCTTCTACCTAAGCACAATTTTAATTAATGCCATCCTAATTGATAACCACCTTATCTAATCACCTCTTGGACCGGCAACGTTCCGAATTTGGTATAATACTAACCCCCTAGACAGTTACGAGTACCGGCTTAAATATTCTCTAGAAGAGCGTCAGCAACTGTCTATATGTATCACAAATTGAATACATACAAAATTAAAGTAATTTATGTGGGTGTCATTATGTTAGATATCAATGTCCAAATGTGAGAATACCTATATATAAATTGGAGCCAGAATAACAGGGAGACTAAACAAAGATATCAATAACATGTAATAAGGTGACATTGGAGCCGCCGTCTTCGACTAGAGTCGCACTTATCCACTTATAGTAGACAAAACAATATGGGTTGTTTCTTTAAGAAAAGGTCAGGTAAAATCTTAGAATATTATTAGCTAATGTTACTTTATATTTGACGTCTGGTCGGGACCTCTATCAGTATTATTATTGTTAAGGTCACTTTATATATAACGCACGGGGGCGAAATCAATTTAATATAATGTACTAACTGTTGCTCTAATCGTATCTGAGGTTATATATGGTAAAAATATACCGCTAGTTAAAATAAATTCTGCAAACCGCCATCATTATCCTTTCACCCGAGGCTCACTTATTTAATGATCGGAAGATTTATTTAAATCAAGCTCTCTCATAAAAAAATATCTCGATTCTCTCTATTGGGTTCGAAGAGCTTTACCCTTTTAACAATAAAAAAGGAATGCTTTAATAAATTGCTTTGACGGACGTAAGCATCATTTGGTTTAAGTTTTACGTCCCAATATTGAATAGGTGGAGCCTATTGTCATACACCGGGCACAATTCCCGACTCCGAGCCACTACTAGAAAATCTCTCGATCGATAGTCGCCTTTGGACCAACAATACCAACGAGGCAGATATTACCAATATATGTATATTTTTATTATTAGTTTATTAAGTATATATTTACTAATAAGAAAACATCTTCGTCCACCTATTACATGGTGGAACGTGGGAGTGTACTACACTGTTCTGCCTCCCTTTTCGGGGATTACAGGCATGATGTTACGTTTGTAACGTTAATTACTATCCCAGCCACGGTGCTTAAAGAGTGAGAGATTAAAACAAGTACTATTTATTACAAAATAAATCAAGAAACTCCGTCCGTAACATCAAGATAGAGGAATGATTCGCAGCTGCATTCTTAGAAACCACGCCTTGGAAAGTTCCTGAACATACTCGCGAGTAAGTACTCTCGAATTCGGAATAAATAACTTCCGTCCGTAAAACCGACTAGAAATTGAATGTTTGAAATAATGCTATAAAGAAACATTTTTTGTCTATTTTTATTTTCGAATTTATTTTCGAATTTTTATTTTCGAATTTAGTTAAATTAGCTGAAACCGGAGACCCGTTGTAAAACATTATGAATTATATTCATGAAAATACTGTTATATTATTTTAAATCACATGCCGATTACGGTACCCGTATGAAATTTTTGAAGACTAAAATTTATGTAATTTCTGGTAAAAACTTCATATAAAACCATAAACTCCACAATTTTGTTTAATTCCCCGATTATGTTTATGTTTAATTAATATTTATTGCCAATATGTACTAAAACTGATCTTATTAAATATATCGAAACCCGTTGGTCGCGTATTCAACACCCCCTTGAAAATTCGTTCTCTTATCTTTCGAATATTCCTAAAAAAATTAAATATACCTACATATCTTTATGACTTCGCAAACCAGCTAATCTAAATAGCGTAATGCCATTTATTGCCAAGAAACTGGTAAATATATGGTGTGAATTCATGGAGAACGTGAGAAAAATCCCCAAATTTGAAATCTTGTTCAATTCAACGAATAAACCGATTTTTTCTTTTTTTATATCGAGACATCTTCACATGCAACCGTCTGATCCTTAAATAATTATTTTTGATACCTATTGCAAAAAAAATGGTTTCTAAAAATAAATATGCATTTCTTTAAAAACGGTACATTACAGAATCAAGTATTAAAGGTAGGAAAATAAAACAAATTCTTTATTAAAGCAATAAATATAATATTAATATACATATTTCTGTCCGCGTCGATGCGTTGTGCTGAAGGTGGATTAATGCGCTCCGCTGATTATTGCTTGACTCCAATTTTTGCTCCTAAATAAGTCCTATTTATTTAGCCGACAAAATCTTTGCAAAATATATTGCAGTTTTTAATAATAAAATTTCGTAAAAGACACTGAATAAATAGGACTTAAAAATAATAGTATAAATAAAAGGAAAGAAAAGCTCGTAGACTCTGAATAATAAAAATGAAAAATAATGTCGTAAGCATAATCTTCATATGCGACCACTGGTAATAATATGTATTTTTTTTTCTTAAGATAATTTTCTTAACATAATTGAGTTAATTCTCAAAATAGTTTATTATTAAGTTTCACAGCTTTTATGGGTTCGAAAATTTATGAGCAGCGCGTCCGGATGCTGCAATCAATAAAATGGTAATTATATGACTAGACACGTATGCAGAATGCTCGACGAAAAATAAAAATGCGTGTATCCCCGCTCAATACCGACTTACCTGTTGCTGCCTAACGCCCGCCTCACACGGCGCGCTCAAACTTTTACGCGCCCAGAATTTGAACAGGTTACTTACCGGAAGTACTGGGTTGGTTGTCTCCGCCGACTCCATACTTCTTAACGGCTTTCGCGACACTTGAAAACAGTTTGAAGCCGTTGCTAAACTTAAAAAATAATTTAACTGTAGAGTTGGAAAGTAGTTTCCACGCGCGACTGGTAGACTGTATTTGGCAGCGAAACGGGTTGCCAGTCTGGCGAGCGCCGAGAAAGTGCGGGCTCCATCGCTCGAGCCGCCTTCCACCGCGCTCCCCCCGTCCTCGCAACCTCTCCCGACACCTACACTCTTACCCTACGCCCCGAATTACTTAAATTTCAATACGTGCATTATTATCGGCGTGTGTCGTACCTCGGCAACAATGAGATTGATAATGAAATCGCCCAATTACGTTCACCTTGAAATTCTACGTCGTTTTTCCCCTGCGTATCACTTACGTTTCATTTATTTTGACTTCAAGTACGTAAGTCAACTGAATGTTAAAGTTAATAACAAATTATCACAATATGCATTATGTAAATGTCAGTTTTAAAAATATATTGTACACTATCACAATCGAGTAAAAATAAGCAATTAATGCAAAGTAGTCGTTTTAAGTTACAGTTGAAAATTATTTGTTTTCTAATACATATAAAAATAATCGGAGACATATCTAACTTGTTATAATAACAATAACACCTACTAACATATTAATAACTGACACTGGAAAAAATTACTCTCGAACCAATTAAAGGAATGGCTTGAAGTTGGACATTAATAACCTTTAAAAAAACTTGGAAACATGAGCATGAAGCATAAGACACAAGTATGAAAATTAAAATTCCCAATAATAAACTTCAAGTTCGGAGTTGTCAATAATTTTATTGTCGATAACTTGTTATAACAAGTGAAGTTCAATTTTTGAACTCTTCACTTTGTGATGTACGCTGATAAAACTTTGATTATGTGATTTTCTTTAAGTTCGCATATTTCAATCGCTTTTCTTAACAACATGTTGCAAATTTGCTCTTCAATTACTAAACGATTACCTACTACCATTGATGATTACCTACGACCATGTTAATATGCAGTTATTTGAACATAAGAATTTCTACAAATACCAGTAATGGATGAGACAACAGAACCTGTTGATTCTTACGTCTAACTGCCCTGTTCTTACGTAAAACACAACGGCGGCGCCACGATTTTATAGAAGAAAAAGTTGTAACAGTGGTGCTCCAACATACATGTCCTAGGTTATTTTATTACATAAATAATATGATTTTATTACAAAAATGTTGTTCTCTAGCATTATAACAAACTCTTGCAATATAACACACTTTTTATATCCTTTTCAGTGACCGTGTAGTGTAATATTACCGCTCTTTAACGTAGAGGTAGAGGTAGCTCTTTATAGTGAGGTTGGCTGATGGATGTAGAATATTGCTTCGTTTCACCAGTTACGTTTACATCCCGTTAAGGAGTAGGTGGGTGAACTTATTGCCGTACACCAGGCATATCCAGATTCCGAGCCACAACTAGAAAATCTAAGTTAGAATAATTTTGTAGCGCCCGACCTGCTAATTGAACCCAGGACCTCCCGATCGGCAGTCGCACTTGCAACCAATACGACCAACGAGGCGGTTATTTTTTGTAATCGGAAAGCAGAAGTGAGAAAGGCATGAGCTGGATTGATACCACGACCATATTAATTTGTATTATGTACTCATGTTCAAAAGCATTCGCCTAAAGCTCATATGTTTATATTGACGTTTAAAACACAATGCAGAGTCCATAAAATGAACTAACGCGCTGTACGGCCCACAGGCAATAATAAAAATACCTCTGCCGTTATATTGATTTTATCTGCTAGGCAGGTTGACGCAAGTTTTATCCATCAGTCTTGAACACTGTTGGAATTTTCTTATTTAAAAATGGTAAAACTTTTTTAAAATTAAAAACATGATTGCCTCGATTGGGTGACTGCGGAACGAGATGCCCCGGATTTGAGCCCCGGGTCGGGCACTATTGGACACTATGACTTGAACACGCAATAGTACCTTGGAGTCGCGTAGTAGAAATAATAATTCTTCTCGTTTTATATATGTTACGACTGGTATTTGATATTTATTAATATACCTTCTAATTAGTTATAAAGGCCTCATGTCATCTGGGTACAAGGGGCTTAAAATATATAATCTTCTACGAAATTAATCATTACATTTAAAGGGTTACAACATCGCTACGCAAGTACACGACCAACATAGCCTTTGCTACGAGGGTTCTACAAATATCATTGTCTTCGCATAATGGAATGTTCTTCCAATGAACTACATTTTCTAAGTAAATGTATGTATTCTAATGGTCGAGCAGTTACCGAATCTTGTCTGTAACTCATTACATTTTAAATTTGAACGTCATCGAGGTGTTTATATCAAAGAGGGTATAAATCTTTACTCTGCATTACTCATTATGTATTTGATATTCACAGTATTCAAGAAACACAACATCACGCCAGTAATCCCTAAAGTGGTAGGCCGAAGATTATAATACACTTCCGCGGTTCACCATCATTGTAGTGAACTTTTATTTTATTGGTATGATAAATCAGATATGTGACCTAAAATTAAAGTTGAACTGAAATATGTAAAGAAGTATAAAATATGAATAAGTATAGTACAATAATAAGAGGTACGAAAAGAATTATAGTAAAAATTAATTTACGTGAGTTTTGAAGAGCACAATGAATGTAGAAGAAGCAAATCAATCAGTAATATATGTTTGGCACTCAGTGCTCTCTGCCTACCCTGTAAAGGACCTGATACGTCCTGGAACTGATATGTCCTGAACATGATGTATCCCTAACTTGTGTGTCTCGATATGTCCTGGACTTAATGTGTCTTGGACCTGATGTCATGGTATAATTAAAATATTAATATACAGTTTTTCAACATTTCATTCTTCCTCTCCATTTAAAAGACGACTTCTTTTAGTAGAAGATGAAGAAAATTCAACTTAAATATGTCAGTTCTGATGGATGAGAGAGCTAGAAGACTTCAAAAATAGCATGCATATATAGTTTTGAGTGGAGGAAGCACGGCAAGTTTGTCACCATAGAGATATTTAGCAATGCGTGTTCTCCACCTACCTCGTAAAGGTCTTTGCGTGATGATATGATAATAATAAAATTAAATAAAGATGAATGAAAAAGATTGTTGTGTAATCACCATTCTTATTAAAAGAACGTTTTAAAATATTAGGAAAAAAACAACACAATACACTTAGTTTTTGGTACCTACTGCTTAGAACGAAGCTTTTAGGCTCAGAGGGTTTAGAGAAATTTTGATGAAATGAAAACTGAAGAAGTTACTTATATCTAAAATTTGAAGATTTAACAATATTTAACAAACAACATTTTTGGATATTGGAGCGAAAAAATGTGTTTAATTTTGATTTGGAAAAAAACAAAACATTGTAAAGTAATAGGATATTCAATACTAATAATAATTCAAACAGCATTTATAGCAAACAACATAACTATACATTATATTGATAAATATATTTTAAAAAACTGCCTCGTTGGTCGTGTTGGTTGTAAGTGCGACTGGCGATCAGGAGGTCCTGGGTTCGATTCCCGGATCAGGCACTATAGAAATTTTCTAATTTATATTTTTTAGTAGTGGCTCGGAGTCTGTACTTGTGCCCGGTGCATGGCAATAGGCTCGCCACCTATTCCATACTGGCACGGAAACGTAACTGGTGAAACGTGGCAGTGTACTATACTACTCTGCCTACCTCTACAGGCATAACAGGCGTGATGTTACATTTATTCAACTGCCCGTGGAGTAGATAATACAATATTATTCTATTCCACCCAATGTAAGTCGACGATCGATTTTGCTCCACAATTCTTGACCAGGCGGCCAAGAGATAACATCCTGCCGGCTCCTGTTCCCGAATATAACCTAGAACTTCTCAAAGTAAGTATGAATAGGATTTTCTAAAAATATTTATATGCTACGGCTCGGGATGCATCTTCGTTTTTTATCAGGTGTAATTAAGGCTAAATGCTAACCCATAATATTAAAAAATCTATACAGGTATAGCCTAAAACCTATGTACTATATAGAAAAAGTAGATCTGTGCAAAAAAGTAACAATTGTTCATTTGCGCTCTCGCCCACTCGCATATAAAACAGCACTGTTCATATTTATTAATACACTGTATTGTACTGCGTAATTATCATTTGCTCATTTCAAGCTACAATTGTACAACTGTTGGTTGGTTTTGGTGCTTTTACTAAATGTATTCAAAATTAATTAATTTTTCAATAAAATGAGACTCGCAGCCGTCAGTCTCGTCCAATTGTACGCAATTTTTAATTAATCCCAACAAAATATGATCATATTATAGCGAGAATCATCAGACAAAAAAATAACTAACAACATTAAAAATTAACGGTATTAAAAACCGCGTACACAGTTAGGCGGGTGTAAAAAGCCGTGCGTGAATGGACATTTTTCTACGTATAAAAGTCGAAAAGGTTCAGACATTCGTATGAAAAACCAAAGACACTCCGCCATGTCTTTGAAACTTGACAACGAAATTCAAATTCAAATATCATTTATTCAAAATTGGTTCATTAGAACACTTTTTGTATGTCAACATGAAAGTTCCGCCGCTTCGAAAAAGGCCTCGCTATGGAGATGAACCGGCGAAAGAAACTCAATAAATATAATATATAATAACTCAATTAATGTAAGTACGCCCTTCTAAGTTGACGCTTCCCAGATCAGTTTTTAAAAGACCACGTATTGCGTATCGCAATAGTTGTCAACTCTGCTTACACCTCCGCCCACCGCCCAAAATGACGCCGCAGTTTTAAAATATCGTGGAACAAATAAACCATCTCACGTGACGTGGCACCGGGTGTCTTGTGGCTAGGTGACCTTAAAAGGACATCGAGGTTACTATTTTCTTTACGTACTTAATGTAACAAGGTAATTTAACAGAGTGTATAAATTTTTATTCCACGTCAGATCCGGTCCGTCAGTAGCACGGAACAACGAATGTAAGTAACATTCATTGTTAAGGTTACCGTTTCCACCGTTAAGGTTCTAAGTATATATCCTTAGAGTTCGCAACACACAAATTAAAGGTAGAGTCTGTGCTTTCGTTGGCGAACAGTTGATATACTGTCTATATCAACTCAACTCAACTTATACATATAATTTATTTTTACGTACAGGCACAAAACAAATAATGGTGCCCATCACACAAATATTAACCTTGGGCGGAAATCGAACTGACATCCCCCGCCACAAAATTAATATTCGGTAATGACTGGATCAAGTGGCCAGTCTATTACTATTGTGTTCTAATACAATCATTACATATATATAGTCAATTTCAGTATATCAGAAAAATCTAACTTGTATATTTATGTATACTAAGAACCGCTTCATATGAATTTCTTCCTAACATATATGCTCATATGCATAAGTTACGTCGCAGACAAAATCGATCTCTAACTCAAACCTATTTATTTCCGTCTATTTCTTTGTTTCATTAATAAAGCATAGACAGACTATTTTGAATGCATCAGCTAGCCGACCGCAAATCGCTTTAACGGTTCTAAATATACTGCTACCTGAGTCATAATGTGGCTACATGTTCATTCTTACTTTATTAACTACTTACTTACTTTAATAACTACGTAACGTAACTTCACGCCTTTAATCCCCGAAGAGGTAGGCAGAAGAATGCAGAACACTCCCACGTTTCACCAGTTACGTTTA
>DWTO01000830.1:0-18680 GCA_018244755.1 Jemadia pseudognetus | reverse complement strand
GTATAAACATTGTTACAACATTTTAATTAAATATACTTAATGTTTATAAATGGCGTACCTTCAAAGTTCCAAATACATATAAGATTTGATCCTGGAGTAGCGTATTCCAATGTGCCACTGGTCTCAATCAATTGTGGGGAAAATCATGCCCATCAGTGGAACGTAAAAACGATAACAGGAAATATACAGATATATTCGTTTGCTTAAGTCAATAGGTATTAGCATGTAATTGTCATACTGTTATAGAATTCTATCCGGAAACCGTTAGAAATTCTCCGCTATTTCTAATCTAAGTAGGAACGGAGTCGCAGCGGAAGTGATAAGAATATTTAACACTTACTACAATTGATATTTTAATAGTGTATATTGTGAAATATTATGTTATTTAGTATATACAAACTATGACAGCACAGCAAAATGTGAGAACTTTCAAAATGTTAAGCTATCCGATATTATGACAGATGACAATGCACCTAAGATATGAAAGGCTCACTCTTGTCGTAGATGGTCGCGTGCGGCGCGCTGGCCGCGCTGGCCGCGCTGGACGGCTACGGTGGCCCGCGGGACCCGGACCAGTTCCACATACAGACGGACGAGGACGACGAGCGCTACTTCCTCTACCAGACACACAACGGACAGTACAGGAAGGAGAGGAGACTCAAAGATGGCTCCGTTGTCGGTGAGCTACTACTTACTAGGTACCCATTGTAGAGCTATGCTTTAACGAAATCACCTTTAAACCGTTCGATACAGTGTCTATAACATGATATCATATAAAATTTATCAGCAACGAAATGTAGCGGCAGGAAGATATTATCATTTGAATCGACTAATCATAATGAAACTTTAAATGTAATTATTGTATTGATACAATAATTACTATAACAATATAAATAATATATAATTACGATAAAACTATAAATGTGGTATTTGAATACCACAAGCATAATTTTAGTGCCTAATGACATAATAACGCGAAGTAAGATACATGTATCCCAATGTTCAATGTACAAAGAGAAACTTGTAGAAAAATGAAATATACAAATTTTAAAAACAATTTGATATTATGTTTACTGTACCATCTCGTGCCTCTCTAGCATATTTATACTTAGAACAATAACAAGCATGACATGCATGTATGTACATATTATGTATAAACATTGCATTTCGGTTCCAAAGTTTTCTATCATAACACATTTATTTATGTAAATGTCCACAGCGTTGCATACATTTGGTCTTGTTAAATTCGGCTCTGTAAATAAATATTTTGTTGGTAAGATCCCTGCGAGTTGTGATCCTCAGCTACTAACTTAAATGACTATTGTATTGTTATCATTTGTTACAATCACATCATTCTCATCGTACTCTTTTCAGGCACGACTGGTTGGGTGGGGGCAGATGGATACTTGAGGTTACAAGACTACATAGCAGATGACCAAGGTTACAGAATCTACAAATCAAAAACAGTTTACGTTGGGGAAAACCGACCAATAGGAGTAAGTTCCCTCTATTACATTTACTATAAACGTTAAATTCAAGACAGCACTACATATTTGTAGCGTAAAAATAATACGCGAGTCCATTACATGAATATTTCAGACGATTGATAAATTATTATATTCCAGGAATCCTTGAACATAGCTAAAACAGCACCCACAGATTCCGGATATGGCATCACACCCCCGCCTGCGACCAACGTTGGCCGCGGCTCGCCTAGAATAAGCACAACGACTGAAGCAGCGCCGGCGCGGCCGCCGGCAACCACTTTCCAACCACCTTATTCTTTCACAGCAGATACTTCCCACACCCCGGCTCCTTACCCTAACCCAACGTCTACACCTTATGTAGAAGTGTCTCCGAACTCAATCGACTCTTCTCCGGCATTTAATTTGAAGCCCACCGTTCCGCCGATCACCGCGGACGAAGCCACCCCCTCTCCAAATCCGTACGACTACGACTTATCTAACACAAACTCAATCGACAATGGCTACTACGGCAGTGACAGCAGGCGTTACGATGTTTATAATCCGAATTCTTACCGGCATGCTGACGAGTGGATAAGGAGACAGCAGCCCGGCGTGAGGCTCGGGGACGGATACACTCCACAGTTCCCTGGATACGACGGTGTAGCGTTTAGAAGAAATGGATTTAGGTATTACCTTCCTAAACAGTACCACGAGGAAGAAACGGACGCCGATGAGAGAACAGGGAGCTTCGGCTACGTCGATCCATTTGGCATTCGTAGAGTCATATATTACAACACTGCGCCCGGTCAAGGATTCCAAATTCGTAAAAACAATAGATACGTCGGCCACGACGCCACCCCTTACGATCCCAGACCAGTAAATTAATGCTTTTGATTGTGGGATCAGAAATGCAGTTACCTCCTGCATATCATCAGTATTGCTAAGTAATTGGACCCTACCTAATGTAAGCAATTGGGAGAAACAAAACGATGATCTTCGAACGAAACTTAGCCATAATTCTTTAGCGATTAAGAATAGTCAAATTTGTATTTAAGAACTAATCGATACTTACTAAAACTCTAATTTATTCAAATATGTAACAGGCACATCCCCTTTTCTTTATCAATATCATTTATATGTAAAAATCACTTGGTAATGTCATTAACACCAGTGCCATGTACGGTTTTATTATGCGTAGGTATTTATATTTATTTTAACAAATCCTAATACAACATGCTCATGTAAGAAAGTCAGTAACCTACTATCATAAATCGAATCAAATTTTGCGAAATGTAAAATTTAGTATGTAATCATAATAAGAAGACTACTAGGTATTATGCATAAAAGCTAAAGACAGAATATTTAAATTACCTATACTTCCTTTTTTGGTCAAATAGATTGCAAATTTTTATGTATTTATTTTTATCCATAAAAAATTATCTAAATCAGCTGGATGCATGATTCATGATATACATATTTACGCTTGGTGTATGTTACATAACAGTCGTTACGAATAATTTGTCATTAACAAGGACGCAATATGTTCCCGCGAGGAATTGTCGCAATGACAGCTTGTTGCAACGACTTACTCGGGAGACTATTTAAATGGTATTATTATTTATATCACATATTCAAATATTATGTTACCTCCGTAGGTAAGATTTGAGTCCTAATTTATAATGTATATAAAGTTCGCATGAGTGTTTTATTAAATTAAACTACATACTTTTACCTAATGTAAATGTACTATTATGTATTTACAAAAATATATTTTAAATTAATAAACGTAAATATTAACTATTTATTTCTATGATTGCTACTGGCCTCATTTTAAAGGAACGAATGTCACTATAGATTTAATTACATAATTAAAAACTCGTTTTTCAAATTGTACCACATTATGTTCTTACTAATTATTATTGTATTATGGAAATGACATTGCGACACTTGCTTGAGTATGGTATTATGGAAATAGAATGAACGTAACATCACGCCGGTAATCCCGGAAGAGGTAGTACTTTCCCACGTTTCACCAATTGCGTTTACATCCTACTTTGGAATAAGTAGTGAGTGAGGTCTATTGGCATACACCGGGCACATATCCAAGCTCCGAGCCACTACTAGAACTTTCAACTAGAAAATCTTATATTCTAAGTTAGAAAAATCAAATAATACCCAGAAGATCTCGATCACCAGACGCGGTTATTACCGCTGGCCTCGTTGGTGGGAATCTATTAATTATAGATTATCTCGTCGTAAACGTAGTTGACGAATCGTGAGTGTGTACTAAACTCCTCTGCCTACCTCGTTAGGGATGACCGGCGTAATGTTACGTCTTTAAAAATCACACCGTCTAAAAAAGCAAACATTAAAAACTTTTAACAACTAAGTAATTTATTTTTGGAAGTAAATTACAAATAATTACACTTCTACATAAAATTACTTTTATGAAGAATTTAGGTCCCTGTTTTGGTAAAAAAAACACAAAAAGATATTTATAATTTAATTAAACAAACATAGGTAAACAAAACAATAAAGATTACTGTGATTTTTCGAATGGTGTATCTTCTCGAGGACACAAAAATGTATTAATGTTTTACTGCTACCGCATAATATTTAGGACCGGAATCAGAGCCAGAATTTGAATCTGAATCGGATGAAAAAATAGACGACAGCAAACCAAATAAATCAAATAAATCAGGTACGGGCAAAGATGGCAAAGAAACGAATGAAGATATTATGGGTAAACCATTAATAAATTCCGCTAGGTCGACTTCCCGTAAGGGTTTGTTTTCTGAACCGTCGCCTTTTTCAGTCTTACCTTCGTCACCGTTCCCATTCACGTCGTAGGTAAAAATATACAAGGGCGGCAACACGGGAGCAGAAGGTATGAAAACAGGCCGATCGTGTTCCAGTTTGGTTGCAAAAGCTGGTTCTTTAGATAACACAGTGAGTTCTACTAAGTTCCTGTCTTGCTCAGCGTCCTTAGACCCACTAACAACTGAAATTTCCGGTGCTGGAAGGGCTGAAGCTGTGACAGCTAAGCAAAGCAATCCAAGAAGAAACATCTAGAACAGAATATAAAAATAAACAAAAGCAATAATATTTTTATATCTCATTTCGTTCACAAAATTAGAACTAAATAAATACCATCGTATTCCTGAGTATAAATCCAAACTACTGCATATTACAAAAAAATCAGTACTTTATATCAATTGCATTATTATCATAATAACTTAAGTAATCAAAATATAATTACCCAATGGGCATATCCATTGTAATCCCATCAGCGGTACCTACACAAATAAAACTCAAAACCGATAAATACGTGCATCTAGAATCCAACGCATTTCATATAATTTTTGGGTTAATTACTACATTACGGCAATAGCCGTGATATCTTATTGATATCTGAAACATTTTAGTTGGACATTATGTTCAAATTGGGTACCAGGTGTCAGAAATATAACAACATTTCATTTAATGAAATGTGTGTTTCAAATGAAACGGTTCCGATTAATGTACGAGCCATGTATTGCCCTTTTGCGAATGATTAGTAGGTAGATACATGAACGATCTTTACAGTTGGGCACTTGGTAACTCAGCTCCCTACTTTGTTTTTAGTCTGCTAGTATTTTATTTTACAAATCATTATACATTTATTTTCATGTAAAGTGCTGTGTAATGCCGTAAGCAACGTAAATTTATCGTTCCCACAGAAATAGAACAGCAAGTAATAATAGGAAGGAACAACGAGTACTTAAATGGTGATAATTCATACGAACACGATTAAAATTTTGTATAGGCGTAAATCCTATGCTAGAACAATTGTTACGTTCCATTTAATAAAATTTGAGTGCTACGCAATAAACAGAGAAACAGACTGACCCGTTCTCTAGCGCGCTGTTGCAGTCACTATGTCCACTAAAACCCAGTTAACACAAATATATATAACAAAACTATTCAGGCTACGTCGCATGTGAATCTTGGCAACCTACACTCCGCCAACATGACAGACTACAGCCTCAACCGGTCTCATACTGAGACGAGACCCGTACCCAACAGAGGAACGAGAACAGGACTGAAGATGCACAAGCCATAAAGCTTGATTCTGTTTCTGCACGCCAACAGTAAATAACATAAGTATAACAACAAATTTAAAATTGCTCCATCAAATAGTTGTTCGTTTCAGTATCACATTTTTTATTTGTAATGAGAAAGTAATGAATTCAGTAATGCTCACTTACGAACAAGTTCAATAATCTAGACATACCTGTTTAAGTCATTACCTACGTATTGAAATTGTTTTAAATACATGCATTAACGAACGATTTGTATCAATCGTCTCTTGCAGTCGAAAAGGTGACATCATGGTGAGTACTGATTTTGCCTGTTTAATTATTTTAAACTTCTTATTAAGAACTAGGTCACGTAATATGAGTGGTCAACATTACTTTTGGATATTAGAGAAATTAGTGATGCTTTTTTTGCTATGAAACACTTATGTATTTGTACGATTATATAAAGTGTCTTAAAATGAGATGTATGTCCAAATGATTTTTGAATGCCAAAGCTATTATTGAATATTTATTTTTGTAGAATGGAAGATGTGCATTTTTTGCATGCATGTTATGCGGGATATTGACGGCGAATAAATTGCATGCGTTAAATGAAGAAAATAGCAACCAAACGATTGCTGAAGTCGCAATCACCGAAAAAGGGTCATTGAAAAAAATTGAAGTTAGAAACTCTCCCAATTCAACTGCTGTACTGCCAGAATTTCCTAGAGTCATTCAACAAGGAAATAACCTATATATCAAACCAAAATTTATCATTGGTTCCCCGTTTACTTCTTACAAACATGGGAGCAACGCAGCCGGCTGTTGCGATAATATTGCCGTCACGTCGAGGGCGCCCGGTGAAGAGACCAGAGTAGCAATTGGACAATCTCCTGCGCCACAATTTTCTGCAGTTATCGTACCACCTGCATTTTTACCACCGATAGTAGAAAATGATATTTCCATCCCTCCTCTGAGGTTTCCTATCCAAGCACAAATGCCAATTACTTTCCCCAATCCTTGTCTTCCTATCAATTATATCATACCGAACAATGAACCGAATAAACCGATGCGATGTCCACCCTATGTACCAAATGTTCAAATACCGAAATTTCCGACCCTTACGGATAAACCTATCGTAATCCCTAAGCCTCCAGTGTTACCCCCTATCAATTTACCTGAATTCCCCATTCAAGTAATAATCCAAAAGCCATTGTTTCCAAGACTTCCCAGTCTTATAGCCATTCCTGACCAATCAATTATTGTTCCAACAGCGTGTCCATCCACCATAAAATGTATTGCGATGGAGAGAAAACCGCCTTCGCGTTTTGACATTCTGACAACAATATTTGAAAAATTCAAGAAGTTGTTATCTAGCGTAAGTAGTATAGACATGTCTCAGTTTTTTGTATCTGATGAAGAGGTTTTGGTATCTGATACTCCTCCCGCATTTCCGACCCTATGCGCGCAGGGGATCATTGCGGAACGTATTATGCCAAATATAATTAAAAACGATCAGGCAAAAGTAATCATGAGTCGGGCCTTTCCGTCCCAGTTAATACTTTCAAGTTTTAATCGGAAATAGATTTTTGGAATCCAATTATGGGAATGAATGAAAATGAAGGGCAAGCTATTAAATAGGGTGTATAATAAAACAAGTAAAGATACAAAAACACTTTTAATGACATGCAAATATAACTATGTATTATAAAGCAAGAACATCATAATGATGCCCAACGAACCATTCTCGGACCTGGTTACTGTCGCCATTGCAATACTTATATAAACAAGTAGGAACACAATAAATCTAATGAAGTTATTGCTGACTATAACAAAAAATTCTAATTATTTTGAATAGCTCTAATAAGAATCCTTAATCCATGGAATCTTGAATTTTGTTTGTTCAATACATACATATTATTACAAGAACTTTACGTTTAAAATAAAATATTACCATGAGATAATTATATCACCTCATGAAGTTCTCGATGTTAAAGACAGCAAAATAGGTTGATCAGGCCTATTGATTAACAAAGTACGAATACCAAGGTCGCCGCCTAACCATTTAATGTCGAACTCACGTACCATCTGAAAAAAATACACGTTGAACACATTGAGTTGCTTAATAAAGTCTAGAATGTTCTTCTCTATCACATATAGAATTGTAACATTTCACACGCTTACCCGAATTAAAGTTATGCACATATTTTGTTCGGCCAATCTTCTCGCTATACATGATCGCGGACCGAAACCAAAAGGCAAACTTAGAAAAGGATGAATATTCTCATAATCTGGTGATCCACGTATCCAACGCTCCGGCTTGAAACACATTGGCTCTTTGACGTACTGAGGGATTCGACAGGCTGTCATGTTATGTGTCACGATTACTGTCTAAAATTATTAAATACCCAATTACAACGTTTCAAATACTCTATACTATTATTACTGCCAAATTATGCGCCTATCAACGATAAACAGTAAAAATAAACAGTGATAAATAAACTTACTCCTTTTGGAACCAAAAATCCTTTTAGTGTAATCTCCTTTTGTAATACCCGTCCAATACCCACTGACACGGGGTTAAGTCGGAGACTTTCTTTAACACTGCTTCTAGCATAAACAGCTCTAGATATTACTTCAGATGTGATCTCAGTATTCTTAGAGGGTAGTAAAGTTTTAATTTCCTCAAAAAACTTTTTCTGGCATTCCGTATGTCGCGCTAAATGATACAAAGCAAAACTTGTTGCATAAGCTGTCTAAAAGAATAAAATAGCATACTAAGTAATATATACGAGTATATTGCGAGACAAAATATTATTTTAAGGTATAAAATATAAATGACAAATTAGAAAACTTCCTAAAATACACACAGTATCAATAGCAGCCATTAGAATATCAACCATCATTCCTCTTATATCTTTAATATCAAGATTAGGTTGTTGCAGGAATGAACTTAGGAGTGATTTATCGTATTCACTTTGACCAGTTTCGAAAAATTTACATTTTTGTAATAAAATTTCCGTAGACACCCTGCAACACACAAAAAGCACAGTAAAATTTTAGAAAAAATCCTGTAATACCACAATTTAAAAAGTATGGTAGCCTTACTTTTCTAGGTATTCCTGCGAAGATGCGAGTTTTTTATATAACGGTGTTTTAATGAATCTCCACAGAACACCCTTGTCGAGTTTCATGATTCCACTGTTAGAACCAAATGCTGCTTCAATAATTTGACTGCTGCGTGACTTAGGGCTTTGTTCGTCAGCAGTGAAGCTTAGGAACCGCTCGTTAAAAGCAATTGCTCCAATCACTGTAAGAATTTCATAACTTCTTGAAGTATAGATCAATATGTCAAAATATGTATTATACTCGTATAAGTATTTTCTATAAGTACCTTCTAAATTTAATCGATTCAAATATGGTAGGAAGTCCTTGTTTTTGGACACCTGACTTTGTTTTACCCATTGGACAAATTCTTGCACTACTGAATCTGTTCTTTCCACGTGTTCTTTTGCATTTTGTGGTCCGGTAAAATTCTTTTGAAAGGTACTGCGAAGTCTCCACCATTCTGATCCATTTCTGTGAATTTCAAGAGTATTATAAAAGCCTTCCAAAATGAATAACTTATAGGATACGAGTTAGGTACGATATTATAACCCATAATGTTGTTACAGTGCTTTGAATGGAATCACAACTACATATGGTAAAAAACGAAAACATAGCTAGAATATTACGTTGAAAGCAAGCCGCCCGTGTTGTAAACCTTCGGCTTGCTCAGACGATAGTGCAACATGGCGGTATGACTCCGCCTGGCTGGGTAGCGATCATTTTGCCGTAAAACAGTTTCTATCAGGTCTGGTTCATACACGTGCAACAATTTCACTAACGGCGTCTCTCTTACTAGACCCCCGTAACGCCGCCAATTCAGCCACGCATTTTTATCTAAACTTTCAGCGTCATATTCACCTGTAAAACATTTCATTATCATAAAAGTATCTCATTATCGATACAACACCGTTACATATAAAGAAATTATTATTTGTAGCTTCATATTATCAGTGCGGACATTATTAAAGCCTAATTATATTATATAACAAATAGACCAAAATAAACATACGACTCCCAAAAATCAACTTTGGACTTGCGAGGAATGTGCTTCTCCTTTCGCCTTCGGGAGTCTGCTAGCAATGCCGACCACTCTCGCCTCAAATACAAATATCATTTATTCAAAATTGGGTCATTAGGACACTTTTTCCACGTCAAAATGACGCTACCACCGCTTAGGAAAAGGCCTCGCTATGGAGAAAAAGCGGCGCAAGAAACTCTCATACATCACATGTACGACATCAGCAAGTTTCCTAGTTAACTCCTGCGAGTTATAATGTGCTCTTTAACTGCAGTTCTAGTATCAAGCTCGCTATTATTCGTCTTTATATTATAACTCAGGTTTAAAATTCCAATGATGTTGTACCTACTGGTGAAAGTTCAAAAGGTACGAATCCCAATGTAGTTCTATCGCTCGTGCAATAAACGGAAAAATATATGATTTTTTTATTTAAAATCATCACTGTAAGCAGATAATAACAATGTATCAAATATTTTAATGTAATAACTAGATTTCAAATCGTTTCTACCTTAAGACTATAATATTATCAAAAGAAAGAAAAACTCACCAATAAATGGCCAGTATTTATATAAGGTTCCAATTACAGGATAACACTTGGGGCCGGGAATCTCGTTGAAATTCAATGGTGTTATTGAATCGATACTTTCTGAAGCAACAGTATTATTACTAACGCGAGAACTCAAGTAAAGGCCCCGATTAACATTATGTCTTGATACATTGTTCATAAACTTTCTTACTGAATTTATTTTTAACATAATATCTAGATAGCACAAAAACTTCTGAAATGCGAGTATGATGCCTGTGGGAAGCAACGCTGTACTGAGCTTTGTGTTACAAACTACCTAGAGTTCGTTTGAAATGAGATGCACATAAAACATTGAGGTGGAAAAAACGCTAAGTGGCAAGCTATCGCGCGTAGGTATGATCCGTGTATAATTTTAGTTTTAAAATGTTAAATCGCAAAAAGAAGACGCATCTATACTGTTCATCCTTTTTACACATCTTTTTAACACTACTTCGTACAAAAAACCTCATATCTGCGTTTTAGCTCTTTTATCATTTTATTCGCTTTTATTTCAGATACTGCGTAAGGAATGTACTTAAGCATGATTTTCATCAATGAGTAGTTTGGTTCAAATAAGCTTTGGATTTGTACGCAATTGATGTTTTGTATAAATTGGTTGATGACTACATAAGAATAAAAGCCCGTTGACACCCACCAATCACAGGGATCTATGTATGGGAATTATATGCTAAATGTAAGATAAATAAACGGAAACGCAAGTGGAACAGGTATATTTACTTTTTTATTACTAGCTGTGCTCGTGACTTCGTCCGCGTGTAATTCTAAATATCTAAAATTAAAGCAGCCTAGTTACACCTTATTACATCAGCTATCTACCAGTGAAAGTCCCGTCAAAATCAGCCCAGCAGTTCCAGAGATTAACCGGAACAAACAAACAGACAATTTTTTTTAAAAATGTAATTTTGGTATTTGTACCATGTATACATAGGTACACATGCATTTAGTAAAAAGCGGTTATTTTAATATTACTAATAGACACTGCAATTTTATTTATCGGTATAGATACCATCACAGTGTTAAAATGCCATTATCGTTTTTGTCAAATCCACATGTGGGGTAAGCAGAACACATAGAAGATAGCATATTTATGTGAACTAAAAGGGTGAGTAAAATCTGTTACAGGCCTGATTTTGTATGAAAAAGATTTCTCCGACCTCAGTCCAGCCTGTGGAGCCACTCAGGAGTTAGAGTATTAGGAATTTTTTAATAATCAATATGTTGGATGTGTCTACTAAATTTTTCTTTTTAGATTTTCTAGTAGTGGCTTGGATATGTGCCGGGTGTATGGCAATAGGCGCACCACATATTCCATAAAAGAACGTAAATGTAACTTGTAAAACCTTGGAGTGTTCTACATTCCCCTGCCTACCTCTTCGAGGATTACAGGCGTGATGTTACTTACGTAAACGTGTTGAGAATCTGAATACATGGCCAACTGATCCAAACAAGGTAGACTGCACTATGGTGAACAGACGGTTGGTGTGTAGGTGACCAATGCATGTACATATTAAAACATGTTTACACTTATATAAATAGTTTTGTTACACCTTCATACTAGATTCAAAAAATACTCATCACACAAATATTGGTTCTGGGTGAGAATCAATACTGCAGCCAGCCCAGCTGTATTTACTAACAACAGGATCAATGAACCAGTCAGACCACCACCACAAAGTATGGTACTAGGATTGGAATAGTTTTAACAGATGCAAGAACATGTTTATATGAACTTGTAACAACTTGTACAACAGTGTTGCATCAAAAAACAAAATAATTTTTATAAAATGGTTTGAAAGCAGTTCAAATAAAACATAAAATGTATAATTATGTCATAACACCAAAAGTCTTTCTTTTATAAAAATTATCCATATTATCTTAAAATTAAAATGCCAATATTTAATACAAAGTTAATTGCAGCTTTGTCAACAACCAATTTATTTCTTCCTGTAAATAATAGAAACAACAACACAAGTTTGTTGTTGCATAAAGTACAAAGCAATGAATGTATTCATTTTCCGAAAAAACTTATACCTCCGAATCCACCAGCTTAGGTATTAAGTTTGAATAGTAGTACTTCAGGCTGTACATAAAAACAACACACAATTTACAATAGAAAAATATAATACAACACATACATAATTTACAATAAAAAAAATTAATTGAACAACAAACTTAATTACAATAGACACATTAGGTTTTTAAACTTATTTTCAGTAGCTTCATGGGTATTCTTGCTTGTGCAACCTCAGTGACGAGGCTTTCACCAAGAGGACTGGTCGCCCTTATGTCCAGACTGTGTAAATCATTTATTATGTCTATGCTTCTATTCCATTTTTCTAAGCCATTCCAGGCTATCATGACTCCATTATCAGTACATAGCTTTGGGGATGGTCGAAATATTTTGTATTCAAACTCATTACAGAGCATTGACATTGAGTTAAAAATATAATTGTTGCAAGCCACCCCACCAGACACAACAAGCTGTTTATTGTCTTCTGGAATTAAATCATTTTGTCTACAAAACTCGAAAGCTCTCTGTGTTCTGTGAACTAAATGTCGAGAAACAGCCATTAGTAAGGCTGCACACAAATCATTAACTTCTGGTATCAATTTGTCTGCTGTGATGTTATGTTCTCTCTCTTTTCTAAACAGATGATAGAATGCTGATGTCTTAATACCTGTGAAGCTAAAGTTGCAATCTCTATACTCTGTTAAGGGCAAGGGGAGCTGAAACATGTGAGGATTTGTAGCCTTTGATGCTGCAATTTCAATAGCTTGACCTCCACACATTTGGGAATATTCTGTAACATTCCTGAGCTTTAATCGCCTTGCAACTTTATCAAACACCTCTCCAGGAGCTGTGTCCATACCTTCACCCAACAACAAAAATCTATTGACATCTTTTACAACAGCCAGCAGACAATGTCCCCCAGATATAAGTAATGTTAAGTATGGAAAGGTTATTGGATGTTGCATCCTAACCACCAATGCATGAGCTTCCATATGATGAATAGGAATAATTGGTTTATTATACCTTTTAGCTAAGTGTTTAGCATACTTCATGCCAATAGCTAAACTAAGTGGAAGGCCTGGTTCTAAAGTGACCGCTATTGCAGCAATATTATCCATAGTTTTCTGAGCATCCTGTAAAGTTTTATCTATTACAGGTTCGATATATTTTCGGTGCAAATCTTGAGCAACATCTGGAATTATACCTCCGTTTCTAAGATGTACTAAATTCTGTGAATGTAATCTTTCACTCAGTAATACGCCCTTATTATTTATAATGGCACATCCTGTATCATCGCAAGAAGTTTCTATTCCGAGTATGCAATAAGTTTTGAAGTATCTAATTGATTTATTGAGGAAATTATTGTTAAATGATACTTTATTGGAATGCCTCAATAACTTGGCAGTAAAAAATAAACACAAAGAGTTAATCATATTGACATTTTTTTACTATTTTTTCCTATTTCATTGCGAATTAACTCCAAATTTTATTGTGAAAACACATTTACGTAATAACAGTATTTACATAATATAACATAACCTTATTATTTAAAGTGTTTGAATTTTTTTATCATTCATACACACACTTAATATCATTTTTCAACTTTAAGACTGAATCGTGATGTTCTGCCAAACATTATTTTATTATCTAAATATGTTTTGATAGTATATAAAACAAACATGTACAATGAATTATCAATTAATGTGACTTTATTGTTAAATTATTCGTGAGTGTTACACATGAATAACAATTAAGCCGGCTTAACTCACGTACATGCTTTTTTCTTTGGCCTTTCATCTAAATACGCTTGGCTGATAGAATCTATTCCAAGACCTGTAAATATTATTTAAAAGGATATTAAGAGTATTGATAAGTCGTCATCGATCACTAACTTCACTCACTTGCGTGATTGACAGAACTTATGTTGACAGATTAGTTAATTGAATTATTGAATCTGTGATGTGTCGTTTTGAATGAATTGAATTGTTGCTTCATCTTGCGTTCTTGCATCTATCACGTACGGTTGTAAGAAAATAACAGTATAAATAGCGTCTCAAATCTTAACAGTTGCCAAATAATGTGTAACGTAACCTTATAGTGTACTCATTAATTCAACACGACCGTATACTTATACGCGAAAAATGGAAACTTTAGAAAGAATTTTACGAAATATCAAGCAGCAAATTTCTACTTTGCCGGCAACGTTACCAAAAACCGTAGAGTGTTTGAATAACTCCATTAGTAAAGTGAAGTTACCGCCGTTCACAAAGGACAATGTCTTATATTATTATTTACCTATACAAGGCCTTGTTAGTTACACAACATTGTCTGTTAGTGTAATGAATCCACATTTGATGATCAGGTAAATAAAAAACGTAAACGTTACTTGTTACGTAGGTGCTACTTACATAGTAATACCTCATTTTACAAAGTGCGTTTTTGTAACGCCTGAAATATTCTTATCTACTTTCACTTACTTTCAAATTCATATTTTAAATGACACAAATAGTTAAAATATATATGTTATATGCTTCAATTGTAAAGCAGATAAATCTTTGATGGTTACATTTCGTTGTTTCAGATTGTTTCCAAAGCGAGATATAACAGATGTGTTATTCTTGTCTGCTGGAGGAGGGGCGGGCCTGTGGCTGTGGGCACGTCCTCACATTGCAGCAGCTGCCCCAGCTAGACGATTTTCTTGGGCTTTCCTAGGTGGCTGCCTTTGGCCTCTCGGATCTATATTCATGTGGGCTATTCTCAGGAGCTCTATTGGGCAGCGACCAATATTAGGCACCATGTTGGGTGTCACTACAGGAGCTATGCTAACAAACATTGCTTTAGACTACTTCAGTTATGTTGAGCTTATGTTTTGTGGTGAAGTTCGTTTACCAGAAGACAACTACAGCCCAAACAGTGATGATGAAAGATATGACATTGATATATAAGACAACTTTCCAAAAAGCATAACTTGTTGCACAAACATTGTATAAATACATTAAGTCACCATTTTTAGCTAACTTCATTTATTTCTATATAAGCACACAATATTTATAGTAGTTAAGATAACATCAGAAAAATAATAAGCTTGTTTTATTGCTTAACCTACTTTGATAATGCTTGATTTATTTATTATGTCTAGTCTTTAATAAAGGATTTGTTTAAAATAAATTTAAATCCTTTTCAACTAAGATGTACATTTTATTTGATGATATACATTTTACTCCTAAACATTTTTGTAAATTAAAACTGTTCATCCTACACAACATAATCTCACACATGTGATTTCCTAATGAGGTCAGCAAAGAAATGTATGACACACATTTCACTAGTAATGTTATATCTACTACCATGGATGGGGTGCATGAAAGGAGCCTCCTCGAGCGGAGACTATGTCTAATTAAGAACATATACTGCCCGGCACACCCTGGACATTGCGACTAACCCTTTCACCACAATGGCTGATCAATAACAAGCAGCCATCGACTCAAAGAAGACCATGGATGAGGGTGTCAGGCTATAGTCTATATAGCCTCAGGCAAGATCTACACTTTGTGCTATTGCTGGGAATTTAAAGTTAGAAAAATCAATAATACTTTGACCCAGGATCCCTTGATCTATTGTCACATATGAAATCAACAACCCTTGTATTTAAAATAAAAGAAGAAAACAGACTTTTTCACGCAATGAGCTGGCATGGTTTTCAGTGTGGTAGGGTTCATAGCGATATTAGCTTATCTGATTAGGACTTCAATGTCATGATTTGGAAACCTTTAAATTTTTTTCTATTTAGATTATTATTTGTGTTGACTATTTTCAATACTCAGAATGTTCAGAATTCAAATTTAGATATTAATGGACAGAACAGATTACATTATGTATCATCAGGTAGAAGTAAGCAAAGGTATGTAGTATACTCTTATGTTTCACCAATTACATAATGAACCTATTGTCATACACCGGGCACATTTGCAGACTCTGAGCCAGTACTATAAAATCTAAAATAAACAAATCCAATATTGCCTGACCCAAGATTTAAATTCAGAGCCTCTTGTTCGGCAGTCGCGCTTGCAACCAACACAACGCTTACAATGTTAAAAACGCTTCTAATTGTTTGCTAGTAATTAAAAATAATGTAACACTTTAAAAAGGTACCCCTTAATATTATATGTATTTTTGCCTATAACTTTTATATTATAAATGTTTCAATGAAAAAAAGTTGTAGAAAAATCTTCACAAAATATTCATAGTCATTATAGGTCATGAGAAAAAAAACCGAAAAAATAATTATTTATTTACACTCTTATTTCCAAAATGGTCACTACACACTCCCAGAATACTGAATCTAAATACACTATGTTTCATTAAATAAAAAAGAAAACTTACACTCAGTATGAATCACTTACTGGCCTTACTTTCATCTGTAATTTACATTTCAATGACAAAACAAACATAACTGTTATATGTTCCTTCTAATCAACCTGCCCTCATTAATTCCTCTGACATTACCTCTACAGCACTGTATGCGATAGAACGTACATCAAGAGCTTATACTCCACTCCTTACCCACACACCTTCCTATTTTGTATGCAATAATCACAACTACAATGACATTGCATTCATTTTACTTCAGTGGAAAAAGAAGTTATGACTGTCTTAAATGAGAAATGTGCAACCCAAATGAAGCAGAATGTAGTGTACTAAACAAAAACCTTCCCCTTTGGGTAGGCAAAAAAATAATAGGTAAAAATGGTTAGTAATAAAAATAAAGATCACAATAATGAAAGATACAATCCACATTTTTATTTAAAATTTGCATAGAATATAAAAGTGAATATAACTTTGATTAGTTATTTTGTGGAGGTTTAGACCATTCCACATTTAAGATCAAATGATCATAACCATGTCCATTGAGAGTCTGGATTGCCTTAGCAGCATCGGCACGGAACTTGAAGTGGACATAAGCAAACCCTTTGCAGTGGCCAGTGCTCTGTAAAAACAAAAATATGTATTAAATAATCCTAGTGTAGGTCATGAACGAATGAAGTAAAAAGTTGTACCAAGCACTGAACTACAAGAGATGTTTCCTTAATGCAGATGTTATTATCATAAGTTTACTTTAAAGATATTTATTCTCAGATAAGACTATACAAGTCTGAATAGAATTGTAGCTACAACCGTCATTTGTTTTTGGCAGATCCCTCATGACTTAAGGCATCGGCACACCCCACACCAAATACCATAATAATACCAATACCTTCTCCTTAGCGAGATAAAGCTTCTGTACAGGGCCAAAACCCTTCACGAGGTCCTCGAGGTCGGCCTCGACGGCGAAGTTGCTGAGATTGGAGATGCGGATGGCGGCGATGTCGTCGCGGCGCGCGCCGGGCGGCTCGCGGCCCGCGCCGCGCCCCGCGCCGCCCTCGCGCAGGTACGGCGCCACGTACTTGTTGGTGGGCGCCGCTTTCGCGTCTGAACATTCACGTTCTCGTTTATCAACATTATTACTATGGCTTCGTTGGTCGTGTTGGTTACAGGCGCGACTGCCGATCGGGAGGTCCCGGGTCGGACACTTCGATTTTTCTAATTTTCTAGTAATGGTTCGGAGTCTGGAAATTTGCTCAGTGTATGACAATAAACTCACCACATTTTCCATATTGGGACAATAAGGTGACTGGTAAAACATGGGAATCTTTTACATTCCTCTGTCTACCTCTTCGAGGATTACAGGTGTGATGTTAGGTTTATTATTAATGTTCCATATTTTCTATTGTAAATGGTCCTAATTATTGGATAAGTATATATGTATGAGATTGGATTTTTGGATTATATTTATTGGATAAGTATATAAGTATATATATATGAGAATATTAATTAAACGTAATATCACGCCTATTATCTCTGAAGAGGTAGGTAGAGGAGTGTAGAACACTCCCACAATTCACCAGTTACATTTATGTCCCACTATGGAATAGGTGGTGAGCCTATTGGCATGCACCAGACACAAATCCAGACTCCGAGCCACTACTAGAAAACCCAAATTAGAAAAATTCTATAGTGCCCGACTCGGGAATTGAACCCAGGATCACCTGATCGGCAGTCACACTTACAACCAACAAGGCAGTTAGGATATTGATTAACTAGATTAAAAAAATTGCTTGCATTAGCGGTTACCCTGTTGGACACAGGGCTTCTTTCACAATGAGAAGGGTTAAGCTCATAGCATGCCATGCTGAGTGAATGTCAGCAAACTGCACATGCCTTAAACAGCACTATGGAGATCCCTAAGGAGTGCAGATTTCCTGAATCAGGATGATTTTCTTTATCATTCACGTTTTTTTAATGTTAAAAAAACAGATGACTGACGATCAAGAGGTCCTGGGTTCGATTCCCGGGTCGGGCACTATAGAATTTTTCTAATTTAGATTTTCTAGTA
>DWTO01000829.1:0-18698 GCA_018244755.1 Jemadia pseudognetus | reverse complement strand
TTAAACAATAGTACTTTTTCATTCCATTCATAGCATCAAAATTTGTACCTACAGTACAGACACAAATAACAATGCAGAACAATGAACGTGTGCAATTAAGAAATACATTTAATAAGGAAATAAACATATACTTTATACATACATAAGCAAATCTAAGTAATGAGTTTTTGGTCAACAATTAATCACGACCTTCTTGAGTCACTTAATATTTAACATTAACTATCAACGGAAATCGTTGTATTTTTAAAATCACAGGTCGCGGGTGAAAAGTAACATAATTGATCATCCAAATCAAGCATTACTAGGCGACATTACTAGCTTCGCTCACTTATGGATAAAAAATAACTACGTATCAGCTATGCTCACAATCCCAATTGAAAATAGCCCTCTCATTGGCATTATTACGCACAAAACGTGTCGTCGACTTAATAGCGGGAAACAACCTGTTTACCCTTAACAGTATCTGAAGAGCGATATGCTAATTTCGCATTTAGTGGTCAAATTTTAGCCAGAATTTTGGAAATGTATTCAAATGTATAGCTAAATGTGTCATTATTTAAAATTACATTCAATTTCCATGAAAAAATGACTTTAGATTTGAAGACTGTGTCGGACTACGAATTTATGTAATTGTGTACTTGATAAACGAGTTCAACAATTGATGTAATGTTTAACATTGTTACATGTGTGGACACTTATCGAGGGCGATTAGATAAACATCTATTGACATTCGCAAAAAATGCACATTCGTCACAGAATTGCTGTATTCGTTACCATTCCTGACTCATAGAATTACAAAACTATCGAACCTTACAAATCATTATACAAAGTCGAAACTTGATATGATGGAATATTAAGAAAAACATAGTACCTCTATAACTAACAGAAATACTATTACAGAAAGTTATCTCCCCACGAAATGAAAGAACGCAGAGCTTTTCTGACCACGTTGCTCCAAAACATCGGTTTGAAATACAATTCTAAAATCATAATTAACTGTTAAATGTATTAAATGTACGTTTTTCTTTATGTCAAAATAGTATACCATATTATGCATTTGAATATAACCTTATCCACGGACTTAAATATAAGCTTAACGATCGATTTAAATATAACTTCCAACGAGTTAAGTATAATCCGACTTCGCTACCTACAAGTGTACACACAGGTTTTTAAAAAGTCTGCATTTTCCATATTCATTTCGACATTTTCACGGAATATAGGCACTAAAAAACGTGAAAGGTCTTAAGTGCATAATAAATATTACAAAACGATGAACGCATTTTGAATTCAGTTAATTGTGAATTGATTATTATCAATATAGCACGGTGCAAAATGATTCAAGTTATAACGAAACAAATAATCAAAGTAGGTTCTTCTACACCTTTCCTCAAGCTACGTAGTTATAACAAACTTTCGTATTCGTGTAATTTTCGTAACTTACATGTTACCGACGTAATCTCATTTGGGCTGAGAGTAGAAACTCCCAAGTCATTTCCACTTATCATTATCGGCTAGGGCACGAACAGGTAAAGGGTATAAGATTAGAGATATCCAAAAGTAATATTCCGTCAAAAGTTTGCTTATGCTAGTCATGCAACATCTCTTATATAAAGGCCGATAGAGTGTGTCGTACAACGGTTTCCCCTTTTTCATGTAAATGAAATAACCTTCTCATCGTTAACACTATCACATCAGGTCCTATTAGTTTACTACTGGACCTTCGTGCACTGACAAGCTGCACTACAACACCCTTCTCATATTATGTTTTTAATACAGTATATTGGATTTTCATTGAAATTCTTAACATTTCCCATTCGGCTCGTGTTAAAATATTAAATACGAATTCAAATTTCTTTCAACAAGATTACGATGGTTCAATGCTATGAGGAACAAGAGAGTTCTAAATCTCTTGCCGCATGAAAAATTAATGTCTGCAAATTGTATACCTCGCTTGCAACATTACACGAACATTTGTAAAGACATATACATAAATATTCTGCTAAAATTATTGCATGAAAAATGACTGCCTCATTTGTCATAAACGCAACTGACGATCGAAAGGTATTGGGTTCATCTCACAAGTCGGGCACTTTCGGATTTTTTAATTAAAATTTTCTAGTAGTGGCATATGTGATTGATGTATGCCAATAAGGCTCGCCCCCTATTCCATAGTGGGATGTAAACGTAACTGGTGAAACTTGGGAGTGTAGTACACCTCTGCCTACTCCTTCAGGAATAAAAGGCGTGGTAAGTCGTTAAAAATATTTGGTAGGAGCAACAACTTTGGTTAAGCATGAATTTTAAACAATACTAAAATATTTTATCAAGGGAAACCGTTGTGAATGAAAAAGCCATCAAAATTTGTAACTAAAAATAGAATAACAATAAAATAGATGCAAATATTTATTATTTGAAGTGAAATATTTTCTCACCAACCATGGAACTTACCAAGAATAGTTATACTTTTATTGCAAAAGTAAATACACACACTCAACGTTTCGTTTAAACGAGTAGGCACAAAGACGTTAGTTCTCACTTTCGATCGTGATATTTTTCATAAATTTCTACTTTCATTAAACCAAACATAATTTTCAACCACTAAACGCGACGCTAACGAAAGATTAATTAAAGGCGTAACTAGTCGAGAGCAAAATCCACTTTCCCCTTCATCCGCGAAAAACTGTGACCTTTGCCAGTGACATACACTAATGTTCGCGGAGGCCTCGAAATTCGAGTTTGGAAGCCGGCGACGGCACCAGCATTAGTTGCGTGCCGGCGGCCGTCGCGCTCGTACATGCCCTGCTGTCTTCGCGCCCTCCGCCCGTTCACGTCGCGACGTTGCGGCGAAGAGTTGGAAAACTTCCTAGTGTTCAGTGCCGTGACATTTATTTTGTTTATAAACAAATACAGTGCCCTCGTTCACCTATAATGTGATGCTTGACCGTGATAATGTCGACAAGCAATTTCATTGCACTGCCGTAAACCCGACGGCATCTAGCCGCTAGCCGAGGTAAATATTGACACTGGACGGGATTTCACCGGCGTCCACGACTGTCGATCGTCGACTGCTGGCCAAGTATTTAAAAAGCAATCGTACGAAAATTACCATGTTAGAAACACAAGACACACACCAACATAAATAGACCATATCCAAGGGAGGCTGGCGCTAATTTACGAGAAGATTATTGCATATGTTCATATCGAAGAAAAAATTAAATTGAAAGTGGTTTTATGTTTCAAGCTAAATAAACTACAGTGATGATAAAATAAGTAACATTATCATCTGCACCGTTTATGTTGTTTAATTTGCTGTGTAGGGAGGTAAAGCGCTCGTTTACGCGACGTCGCGTCGAATATGCAAATGTTTCATCGCGAAGTAGTGGCCAGGCCAGGGCGCGCTTCGCGGTGAACTGATACGAGTAAAACGACCCTTTATATTTCGCAGTAAAACTTCCAGACGCCCTTACGTAAGCTTTTAGCAGCCTAGACCCCGCCCCCACTTACATAACCACCCGTTTTGGACAGAATTTTATCTTGGTATTAAATTTTGGTGAATTAAAACAGTGTACGTACGTAACGTCCACCGACTCGCTGCGAGTAAGAATTAAGCTCGGTCCACAGTTGAGTACCTATAATAGCAAGAATTTTCGTCGCAGCGCACTGGCGGTTTCCCTGACAATCGATGTTTGCTCATGCTTTAATTTTGAGAAACCTTTTGTTCTGTTCAACATTATAATGATATAACATTAAAGCGTTTTTGTAATAGACAATTGCTCAAGTCAAATTTACTTTAGTAATTTAGCTCACTTAAAAAATTTACAAAGCTTTTTTATACAATGAAACGTCGTCCACCGTGCGTTCCGAATTCGACAGATTTATTTGTGCACGAATTATATGTTCGCACGCGAGTTAATTGAATGCAATATATGTAGGTACTCGTACGACCTTCAACGCGATAAACACCGGAGATTCCCCGCAATACGGTGTGAATTCCCTTGAAAGGACTCGTAATTAAGGCGAACGATATCTGATAAGAATTTAGTACTGTCGACTTCTGATCACGATTATAACTAGTATGGTACCTTATATAAAAACATATTTAACTTAACCAACAAAACCTGATCTATAACACAATGTATATTTAAAATACGAAGACAATTGACTTGAGAGCAGCAACAAGATATTCCGCGTTTACTAACTACCTTTACTAATTCATAAAAAAAAATTATGTCCTTTTCTTGTTTGTTTGCAATATATTAAGAACGTATTAGTGTTAAAATAATTGCTCTGGTTCTCACGTTTTTAATAGTAGATGAATCGGAAGCGATCTAATTGTGGACTGATTTTAGAAGATATACTGTTCCACCTTTTGTAGGGGGGGGGGCGTACGGTCAGTAATCCCAAGGACGACCAAAGGCGGTTTACAAGCTATAAAGTTCGTTACAATCAATTTATGCCGTCAATATAAAACTCCATAGCAACGATCGTCGTATGGAAGTATATCAACCAATCGCTTGATAAATCCAGAATTATAGGCAATATCAGAAGTCAATGGAGGCTGAAAAGCTATCAGTCTCGATCGGTCCATAACGAATGAAAAAAAGTAATATCACAAATGAACATCTAGGGTACTTTAATATATTGCGATGTACGCATACGAAACTGTTGGTAGGAATCCCCAACGAGGTAAAGCACTTTGCGAGTATGCGACTGTGTAATGTCCGCAGTACGCGGAGTCACGATATTTCTAAAACGTGCTACAATTAATGTTAAAATTAGAACCACTGATAAACACATTTAAAAAAAAATTCTTTTACTAATTATACTATGAATAGGTATGTACATCACTAACACTGATTATTGTGATAGGCAATTGTAAGATGGAGATTAAGTTTTTATTTTACATGTTGTAGTATGCTCCTGTGCCTACTTCTTGGGGAATTACAGGAGTGATGTTACATTAATTTACATGTTCAATTTGTATGAACTGTTCAACATTTGGGATGTCATGTGGCTGTTTTCTAACGATACATATCATATTCATATATGCATTATAAACGTGTACCTGAATAATAATCATTTTCCAAATATTAAGATTTGCTGTACTTCTGTATATGCAGTAACTGCGGAATTAATATTACAACAGAGGATAATAAAAAATGTACGGTCTAAGGATTTTCAAATTCGACATAGGTAAATGAATATATGTATATTAGTAAGCTTTGGGCAAACCTAAACAACTAAACATAAAACATACAATGAAAGTCTTTTAAATAACAATCGCTAAATTTCACGTTTCCCAGACGAAAATCGCATTCTAAAAAGGCATAAAAATGTTCTTTGATTTCCCGCATTCTATATAGATCTTGAAATTCTTTACAAAGAATTAAACGCACGACAGCTTCTGCATGTCACTTTCACAGTAATGTGTAACAACCAATAGCATAAAACGCAAATAACAACCAATTTTAAGCCAGTTCAAGAGATTTAGTCTTATACATATATGTACATATCTCATAAGAGAGAAATAATAAAAAGAAAAGACAACAAAACTTACTTAAGGTATAAGGGTATCTTGTCGTATTTGTTATAGGCTTATCCAAAATTCAATTCATTAGCGATTACAATTAACGATCGCATCAATTACGAGTTATTGTACAAAATTGAAGCTATCACAAGTACTGGCCTCGCAGTAAAACATTTATAGCCTATTACTGTACGTTATAAAATTCCTGAAGAGAGTAAAACGGACCATTACAGATTTGCAATACAATGTTCTTAACACAATCCCTAATTGTGTACCAAATTGCTCCACTCCTTTAAAAAAACCTTCAAGTCGTTTACATTTAAACATGAAATTGAAAAAAGTAATTCACTTAGCTACATCAATGGATCGTCAATTGAAACAAAATGTAAAAAAAGCAAAGTATTAGGGGCGTACGGAGGAGAAAAAAATAATATTATGATGGGATAACTTTCCGCACGATAGAATCAAGCTGAAACCACTTCGCGAAAAAATATATTGGAAAAAAGACAGACACTAATATGGCACGTGTTATGGCGCTTCTTAATGAAAACAGTCTAATTGGCGTTCCCTAGTTCTCGGCGGGTGGGAATTACAGTTGTTCAAGAACAATGGCCCATTTTCTGTATAAATTGTTTTATTTCAATTTGTTTCAACGAACACAGAATAATAGAGAATTGTTACGTGTGTGCTTTGAATGAAATTGACATTGAAATTTTAAACGGATACAGACACGGGTTATCTTCTGGAATTTACCCTTTTCGCGATGGACGAATGCCACGGTTAGTGGAATGGTGCTATTTTGATGGAAATTTTGAATGGATTTTTATTAAAATTTCAGCTAACCTACCTACCTACTTTCCATAGGAGCACTTGCTCTTATGGAAATAAACAATTTACCTAATAAAATTCATACATGAGAATCAGAAAATTAACAGACCATAGTTAACAGATAAAAAATATCGGGAAATACAAAGAGGCAATATTATTTATGACGAAAGGTACCGAATAATCTACCGTGGCAAAAACTTTTGTAGTTCCGCTCGTGTTTCTCATCTTTGTGGTTTCGTAGTGACACCGCAAAGACCACATTATCAAAGTTGCTACAAAGGAAGCGAAGCGAAACTTGGGAGAAACATAAGCACAGTCAACCCGCTTACTATGCGAGGCAAAGTGGATGTTTCATAATTTATTCACTTAGGCTGCAGTTCTTTGTCGTAGTAACCGTATGTTATAATGATGCGGGTTGATGTACTGCTGAAATATTAATTAGAATGCAGGAATAACGTTAAAGGTTAATATAATAGTACGAAAAGTTCAGCGTTTAGTACTATTATAAACTAGATTTTCATTTAGGGGGTATAATTACAAAATTCAAATGTATACTAGAGAATTCAAGTCCTTAGTAGTAGCAAGACTTTTGTGAAAAAACTTAATGACGATTTTTACTAATTAATACTAACTGAACTAACGTCACTCACAGCCCAAATCCTGCAATTTTAAAAGCGGTCATCGATTGCTCGACAACATTTTTGAGGGGTTCATTAGTATACACTATACTATCAACTATTAATTTTATAGCGAACACATACAAACTTACACGCACACACACAAAAATGTACACAATGCAGTCAACGAAACAACAACAAACTTCTCTCAGTATACTCTACACTGCAAGAAGAAATGTAAACAAAACGTACATAAAACAAGAGTAACAATAATAATTATAAGATTGTTCTAATAAAGATTTTATATTAACAACAATGTATTACAAATTATAAACATAAAAAGATACAGCCAGTCAATCAAAATGTATATTATAAAATATTCTTGACACTAGAAATTGAGGTATAATAGATTAGAATAAAACTGCCATTAAAGAAGATTGAGTCAAATATTAATATTAATCTAAGCAAGCACTAGAGCGATTAGCTGACAGATAGATTACCAAACAGAGGGACAGCCAGAGTAATATAAATGACGTAAGAGTCAGGAATACCTATTAAGAGATTACGAAGGTTATTAGTACTGTAACCGGCAAACGTAAATCGTGGCGTAACGATAAGTTATCAACATAAGCGTCAGTTATCGAATGACGATTTAATATTACAATCTGATCAACGGCTTCCACATGACGCGAATCTGTGCGTAAACGAGAGATTGAAATGGTTGTGAAACATGCAATTGTTCCATTTAACACTCATCCTAATATGAGAGCATAATTGAAATACATGCACGTGAACGCAAGGATCTAAAAATAAATATACCAGTTAAAACCAGTAATGGAACGTTCTCCAAATGAAATGACTATCAGTGGTCAGTGAAAAGTTCTATCTATCCTTTTCAATTGCGATACACTACAGTACAGAAGTGCATGAAAATTCTATTTCTGTATTAGATTTTACGATATATTCCAGCAATACTGCAATGCATGCTTTTCAACTAATAATATGAGAAACGATTACGTTTTGGTGCGGTTTAGATCAAAGGGACGTAGATTCAGGAACAGATATTATTATGCTGTGGGTTCTGCAGATATTTCTGTAAATATTTATGGTACAAGACATTGTTACGGAAAACATATATATATATATGGTGAGCGGATAGGCAAAGATCGAATTGTAAATATTTTGGTAACTTATAGTAATTTAACTCTTACGGTAATACTTCCATAATCCATCTTTGTTCCAAACAATTCGACTCACTTTCACTTAACCGGAAAGAAACAAAACACACACGCCATCACCAGCGACTTCCTACCGCAACATATTACAGTATGTGTTGAATTAATTTATACGAGTCGATACACACTACAGACCGTACTAACGAGCTAGCACACTTTTACTAAACGCTTGTTGGGACGTCAAGAATTATAACAATATCTTGGTTAGTTGAACAGATCACGGATTTATTGACCGTAAGCAAACCATACGAATGTGATGTACATTGTCAGATTACAAGGAAACACGTGATAAATAAATATATAAAAACATTATTATTAAAAAATGCAAAAAGGTTACAAATATATCAAATATAACTGCTCGGTAAACATCTACACGTAGCGGTCATTATCAATGAATAAACTGATTAATTTTTATCCAAAATATTTAAGCAGTGCGGTTAATGTCATGAAAACCTTAATAAGTATCCAGTTATAAAGAAAAAGCAGAAAAACAAAGTCTTATAAAAAAATGTGCCAATACATCGCGATAAAGGACAAAATGTTTTTAAAGAAATTCATGACACTTAGCTTGACGACATAAGTTATTTATTAGTGAATGTGTCCCTAAAACTACTACCAAATAGGATTTAATCAATGTACTGAGATACAACTGTTAAAAATCATCGTTAAATTTAAATTAAATACAACAAAATTATAACTCACAATGCAGCTATTGTAAATGTACAACAAGATGATAAAAGTGATGTACTTACAATTACTACTTCACGGCCATGTGAACGACGAGTCTCAACAAAATAATTGGTTAATAACAATTGGGAATTAAGTATAGCGGCACTTGTGTGGATTAATTGAAAACGACTGAATTAATTACCGTACCGGTTCATCATTGAATGTACAACTCGGGAGATCGTACATCGTGGGCGTTTCATTTGAAATCGTTACAATTATATCCGCCAGCACAGAATAAAAAAACTTACATACTGACTTGCTAATAATAAAATATCGATTGTGTTATATTTGGAATTGAATCGACCAGTTTGTAAAAATAATTTCAGCTAACGAATTTAGTGTAAGACGTGATTTTGAACCGTTTAATAATGGGAACCTTAATAGGGCTATTCATGGGATCTTGACGGCAATTGGGAAATTATTTTAATTGAATTGCGAATACAATTCACGCAATCAAAAGGACTCTTACCGTGCCAAAAACCAATTTTAGAATTTCAATTACCGGATAGGTTGGTATCAGACGAAAATGGCCGCGAATTAATGTACAATACAATCTGATGGACTTCGTTGGTAAATGGCATTCAGCCAGCGTGACGTGTTAATTACAAGGCAGCTGTGCTTTAACTTACTCAACGTATGTTTGTTATGCATAACCAATGAATGAATCATGAATCACTCAGATAATGAGCGTTTCAACATTTCACTACTGCATACTTCATTAATTAATTACCAGTGTGAGACGTATGATTTTATATACACAACGACACGATAGTTACAGGAAATCAGCGTGTGTTAGCAATTTGAATAATAGTAACGTACTGTACTTCCATGTTTCTATTATTTCCCTGTTCATTGTCATTTCACTCAGTTCGTTGTGTATAATTCACAAAACACTAAATTAAACATTTCATTGTTACCATAAAACAACGATAACTTATACGTTACGATGCCAATGACTTCAAATACAAACGTTCAAGACGGGCCCAAAAACTGAATCTATATAAGTAACAAACAGAGCATGACATTAGCAAACAACATAACGTAGATTCATGAGAAACTACAAACAAGTACATACGACATATTATTGCCAGTCCTATTGCACAAGTTTTGAGAATAGCGATATAATTTCTAAACATCTTAAGACGGTTGCATTATTTCAACTGATAACTTTTTATCATTATCAAAAGATAACAATAATTTATGTAACAGATACGCAAACTATCTGTGCAACAGGGCGCCAGGGAACTGTTAATAACATAGATTCATTTCTAAATTGATAAAAATTAAAATGGAGCTAACTAATACTCAGGGGATAATAGTAAGCATTACATTCATAACAGTGAAACGTAACAATAACAGACAATGTATGCTAGAAGCAGCCGAGTATCATTCAAATTGTGACATTTTTTCCAGCAACGACCCAACGCGTCCTTCGAATGAATCGATCCGTGTCTATTACAATGATAGACAAGCGACTCGACTTACCGAAACATGACATTTTGCTTATTAATATTGCTTCGTAACAATCTAACTATAGATGATAACGCCATAAAATTATTACAGATACAATAGGCGAGCCCTAAGCGCGTATGTCATTGAAAATGTCTCGTTGATAGAATGTGAAAGAACATGTATTTGGTATACGTTTCGTATCTGATTGGCTTCAGTATTTGACGCGCGAAGTTGCTGCCGTATACAATAATTCAAAAAGAGAAACGAGTACCAATTTACGACTTTTACTTGGTTCGCCTATTCTACTTATCTAATACCTCCATGGCTGACATGCAATGAATAAAATAAATTATAAATAAGAGGGTAAAACAAGAAATAAATAAGACTGCTAAAATTACGAAAACACTAATTTGTCAAAATTTGCTCATACATAAAATTAAACAAAGTATTAACAGTAGCGTACGTTAACCACCAATGCATATAAACCAACTTATGTTCTTTAGCATTAAGTATCTAATTACAGGGGGCTTTTTGAATCGAGTGTCTATTGTAAAGCATTCTTTGGGTGAATAGATCCCTATCTATTACAATAATAAACAAAGAATAAAACAATAGTATGTCATTACAGCTGAGTCCGGATTCGTGGACACGCGGATTGAATGTCGATTATAGCCGCACCTCAGATAGAACTGATAATAAAATTTTGCGGAGGTCGCGTTACGATTGTAGCAAAAAATATAAAATATTGAATATGAATAACGTTTACAGCTGAAGGACCTTGCAACCTTAGAAGCCAGTATATCCCACGTTACAAATCGTTTTGTACACTATTGGATAGAGATCAACCAGTGGCATTTAAACATACGTTTGTCGTAATAAATACAGGCACTATACTCATAATGTTTATTTCATTAATATTTTCATTTACTGATTCACAGATCTGTGTTCCTAAGTGTTCATACGAGGTAATCTTCATTCACTAATTCACGGTCCGTAATAAAAGCGATCGTAATAAAATCATCGCCCCTAATTCCATGAAAAGGCTACTGTAATGTGACGGTATATATGAAACGACGCCATTTTTGTTCTTTAAGATTTCTAATTTCCAGATTTTATTAAAGATCTGTTCAACGGCGGTAGAACAACGTAACGCACGTCAGTAATAATTTGCGTGAAACTCACAAAATGACTAGTGTTGCGGTAAAAAAAAAACACATGTACAATTGAAAATTAAGAAAATTGTGTATCGTCTTATGTTACTTATTTACGGTCAAATAAATCGATATTAGAGCACGTAATCAACACGCAATGTTAAATAAAGGACATAACGTTATTATGCGGTAGAATCATTTATGACACATCGCTGCTTGTCTTATTGGTTCGCCATTTCTGTACTCATAAATACATACATGTTCATGTCGAACAATAAAATATCCATGTCTCATTAACACTTTAGTTACACCTCTGTGCCTGGTCATAATCTGTCATAAATGACAGGTTGTCTTTTGTTAACTTAATGCATTCTAGTTCTTATGAAATTTCAAACAGTCGGTTAACAATTTAACAAAATATTAAACCTTAGAAAAGTGCATTCCATTACATGAGAAAAATCACTCGGTATCAGACGTACTCTATCTGATTAAAAACTGGCGAACGGATTCAGTAACATCGACTTCGTCCCTCTTCCTCTGCTGTTGAAAGTTTGTAGTCGCTCCCGACTTAACGTTAATCGTCATTTCGTGTCGCGCGAGCGTGGGAGCACTCAGATGGATGTAGTAGTAAACAACACGGGATTCTGTGCCGCAGTTGCATATTGATGAGTCGTCATTGATCGCAGTAGCATTGTGAGCCCGACAAAGGGCATTACTGCGTAACCCCGCTTGAGCAATGGACGCTGTGATCTGAATATTGGGTCTTGATTAAATACACATTAGTTTTCCACTTGGACGATATCACAATATTTCCTAATGCTCTGCTTTGATTAGCTCCGTGACCCTTTTGCGCGCTCAGCTTTGTATTTGTAAAGGTTTTCCAGTAATAAAACTGAAATTTTGTATTTTGAGTAGACCTCCGGCTATTTAAGAAGTTCACAGGATAAAAGATGCAGGGTTGACCTCGTATGAGCACCGTGTGGTTTAAAATATTATATATTCTAAAATTACACTAGTTATCTTAAAAGCTCTTTAAAATATTGTAAAGAGCTTATGGGCAGCAGCATAGGCGGTGCGAGAGACTGTGCTCTGCGATCCACAACCCGCACGTCCAGTGGTGGGATTATGGGCATTAAGTGTTGCTGTCATTATATTTTCTATTAGGGGATCATTCTGACCATAAATGACTACTAATACAAGACTTATAGAATTGTATATTATACACTAATATAATTGTATATTATCACCATCATCCTATTTCCGTCTACTGCTGGACATAGGCATCTCCAATGTCACGCTACTGAGCTCGATCTTCAGCTCTTTGTATCCAACCGCGGTCAGCCACTTTGCGTATATCGTCACTCCATCTATTGTCACAATTGTATATTATACATAAATATAGTTTTATATTGTACTCATATAAATATAATATACTCACTATCACAATATCATTTATCTCACAGCAAGTATCCCAGCACGATGAGTGCTACTAGTGCCTTACTCGTAGCCCAAGTAAAGATATCACTTATACCGGCTTTAAAATAATTAATAAAACAATTTACATTTCAATATGAACCTGTATCTAATTACCACTCACAGATCCGGTGCACGCGCGAAATGAACTGCAGCAGTGGTTTACCAAAATAGCTTCTATTACGAGTATTTATGTGCCACGCCATATTTCAATTGATGACTTTGTTGCTTATAATTTGGACGTTGTTCAGATATACGGAAACCACTTTTTCCAATGTTGAGTACTTCTCTTTGATGATTTCATGCGTGATAGGCATTAATTATGGCCTATTAATAATTTAGTACGATCGGTTCGTTCCAGGAATAAATTTCATGTGAACATATGTGAATCTCACCATAGAGATATTTAATAATAGTTTATCTTATTTAAATCACCAAACTCATGATAACCAGTCGCAGATTTGCCAACATTACTTGTTCGTATGTGATGGAAATACATTAACGTGTTTTACATCACGGATCAACTGACGTTCTTAATCTAAACCAAAGTCCGCTCTGGTTGAACTCGGGTCATTTGAAATTCAGATGGAGCTGAAATAATTAACACCTGCGGAAGTTTACTTTTCGATCCCCATTGGTAATCATCTTAAAAACATACTAATGCCTAAATTTTCACATTTAAAATTTACTCTTACTACTTTAGTCTTATTCAAAGAATATGAAGACTGCTATACATTTAGGATTTTCTTGTAGCAGCACGATCAATAGTCTTACCCCGAATCAAGGCCAGCACTACCGAGTTATTATATAACTTGAGGTCACATATACCTTAACTTTACCGCTTTACTAGTCATGAAAAAATAGTTCTACTGTATCGGTTGTACAAACATACGTAATAAGCATTCAGCCGACACCTTTCTATTCAAAATTGTGTTCGCTTAAATTATTCTATTTCCATGAACCAATTTATCACTTTCAAACTAAGCTAAAAACATTCATCAAATAGACAGCGTGTTTCCCCAGTTTCTACGCGAATAAATAACGCTGCCAAATGACTTTTAGCAGATGAATCATTCGAGCACATGACAATTATTACACTAAGGAAATTGATGAGAATGGTCCAGCATACGTGTAATTTTTGTTATTGTAAAACACTTATACTTATCGAACCGCGGTCACCTCCGTTATTGTGGAATAGTATGTTCCGTGGATCCCACTGCAATCATAGTTGATAATCTTGATTGTCGATATTAGTCTGATTTTAATACAAACCACCAATCAAAGTTCTCTTGGAATATACTTCAATTAAAGCTGGAATCGATAGATGTATTTACAAACTGAGATTATATTACATTGCCATAAATAATTCATCACCAGCCACGAAAACAAAACATAACTTCAGGGGCTCTCACCAAAAATCCCTCCAAAAGCTCATAACGAGATTTAAAGTCGTAACGCTCAAAGTGGAACGAACTAACCGAAATCTTTTTTCATGGAGTAAGTTGTGGAGACTACGCTATCGTGCATACAGAATATTATGAGAGGTGCAGTGGGGTGCTGAAGTCGCATACATTCAGTCAATTCTTCAACAATGTCTACACAACTGTACATTTGTTACAGGTGTAATGTATGGCTGAAACAAGAGGACGAAAATGTACCAGCTGAGAACGTGTAAAGAGAACAATTGTACAAGTGCGGACAAAACGAGAGTGATCTACAAATTTCAGACAATGTGCGTGTAAAGTTCGATCACGACGTCGAATAACTCTGAGTGGGGGTCGCTGGCGACCGCGGCCAGCGATGGTATGGACGTTGTACTGGGGAATGAGAGTGGCCGGGGATGGAACGCGACGGAGGAAAGGGCGAATCAAGATCTCTATAACTACTGGGCTTGGAGTATCATTGACGGAGCGTTAATGCTCTTAATAGTGAGCGGTAACACGCTAACGATTCTCGCAGTTACTATGAGCAGACGGCTATCTTCCCTCGTCTCTAATCAGTTCGTGCTCAACCTTGCCATATCTGATTTAATGGTGGGACTAACGCTGCCCTACCATCTTGTCTTCTACCTCAACGATGACTTCGGCAAAATCAAGTGGTCTTGCCTGATGCGGTTTATATTAATAATACTCGCGTGCCTCGCTTCTATTTACAACATCATTGCTATAGCAGTAGACAGGTAAGAATGTCGTGCACTCACGTTAGCCACCCCTCTGATCAAACTCAAAGTATCGATCTACAATACTCCTGTATTAAATATAGCTTACCAGAAGCAATTGCCATGAAACGAAATTTAATCAATAATACGGTTTATGTATTTTGTTTAACAGTAGAAAATATCATATTAAAAATATAAAATTAGTTTTTACTTCTATTTACAGATACATTGCGATAGTGCACCCGTTGCACTACAGTCGATATATGACGAAACTAATAACTCGTTTGCTGATGAGTGCAACATGGTCAGTGGCGCTGTGCATCAGCTGCATTCCGATGTTCTGGAACGACTGGCAAGAGGGTGTCTCTTGCGAAATGAACTTGGTAAGTGTTTTAGTCGTAACGTTAATAGAAAAATATTTCTCTTAATTTTTAAGCATCAATCAGATACCAGACGGCGTGTGCAGAACGCATTGCCAAATATCAAACTCGGTATGAGCAATCATTATGTAAACAAGATTATCGATATTTAAGTTGAGGTAAGTGCTGATAAAATATATCTGAAACCTATTTGATCGAAACAATTTATTGTGGATGCCTGAATATCAGTAGCTGAATTATAAATGTAAATATATACCTAATATATTATATGGACATAGGTATATCTCGATTTTTAACCAATGATACTTGTTGATAATTAATGAATAATTAATTAATAATTATTTAAAGATATAACATAAATTATCTTAGTTAATATATACATATATAAAATATATCCTTAGTATTCATCTTACGTAACTATATACATTATCAACAAATCACAAATCTCTGTATTGTCATTTTTCAGGTCGTGCCTAAGACTTATACAACAAGCATCTTAGCTCCGATGTTCTCGCTGATATGGATGGTGATGTTCATCCTGTATTGGAGGATATGGCGAGAGGCGACTTGTCACGCGAGACGTATGAGGGCAAACACGTGCTGCCCAACAGGAGCCAACGATTGGAAGAGTATTCAGGTGAGAAATGTCTTTTATTGGAAGATCCTAAGATTGTTCTAATGTCTGTCTGATAAATTTGAGTACGAAAAGCGTCAAGTCAAGTTTTGAGAATCAAGCAAACACCGTGAAGTTCCAAAATGCAAATTAATCGTTACTTGACCAGCTCAGCTTGATGTCATCAGACGATTATCTCTAATACAGTAATCAGTGTTAGATAAGTACTTAACATAGCAAAATAGAATTAACTGATCATTAATAAAACATTTTTTTTAATTTCAGGTAGTGCTCCTCGTGTTGGGTTCCTTTTCTATATGCTGGATGCCGTTTGTAGTCGTGGCGTGTGCTCAGACCCTACCTATCGTCCCACTGCACAATCCAATAGCATACCGGCTGACATCATCGCTCGCAATGTCTAACTCCGGTATCAATCCTTTGATCTACGCTTGGAAGAATGCAGGTTTCCGTGCCGCATTCGCTAAACTACTGCGCTGTAAACGACCAGATACTTCGGAATATAGAGGTTCCCCAGCTCCAGAGCGAAAGAGAGGGTCCTTAGCACTGCGAGAAGGATCCATTACACGCTCTACGGAGCCTAGCGGATTATCAAGCCTGGGAGGAAGGCCGGCGAGATTATTATACGTTGAACGCGAGACAGATACGTCCAGATGCCGAATAATAGAGAATGCAGGGTATGTAGACAGTGACAGGGGCGACACCAATCCTTCGTATGCTCCAGATGGACCTACTCCAGTACACAGGACAACCAGTGGACCTCCAGATGTAGTGTAGTGTTAATAAACATTAATAGACGTTCTGTGGGAAACGTGAAACGCTTCTAGAATTTAGAGTTGTTAGTGAGTGTAGGTACCCCTTCGCATTTCGGGACCTACCATTCAAATCTACGCTCAAGTTTTTAAAAGCTTTATTGTTGAATTTTTATTGAGAGATTCTAATAAGTTCCCTGCCATAAAGAAATTTTAATATGAAATGTTCTCTATAGAAAAAAATCAAAATGTTTAAAATATGAATATAATACAATATTCAATGTAATATTAAAATATTAATAAATAATACGGCTTTTAATTAATCGTACTTAAGTGAAATGTATAGATTCACTACGTAACACAGTACTGTTAAACTAAATTTATAATTTGTTGCAAATGTAACAATACAAAATACCTACCTCAAAGTTAAGTGTTTATGTAAATCTAAATAATAAGATACCGTAACAATCAACATTTGTCATTTTAAATGAAAAGCAACGTAATAGCGCCATCTAGTTAACGTCGTAGGAACACAGTGTAACTAAGACACTGATTGTGTTGTGTAGGGTTGAGACATCATCTGAATGTGAACTAGATGGCGCTAAAATTAAAATTAAACATCGCATGGAAAATACATAAAACCAATTAAACCTCAAACTGTACCTAATACCTACAACTGAAAACTAAAAACATGAAAACATTACATTAAATAATGAAGTTCATTTAGTGACTAGTATTATCGTAACATACATTTAGCTAAATAAAGTGCATTTTAGAAATTATTCTTATTAAAGAATTTTTTGTGCGTTTGAAAATAAAATATAGGATTTGTTTTGCCTTTTATTTCTTGACAAACTAACCGAAAATGAGTGACAAAATGACCTTTTTTCATTCATATACGAATCTCGATCGATGTTTTACTTAAATGCTTTCTCATGAAACATTCATTAACGTAAACTATCCATTATTTAATGCGATAAAACGTACATTAAATTAATATTTTGTAAATAACTGATTTGAACGAACCCTCGAAAAAAAATAGTTAAAGTTAATTTCTGAAAAAAAAAACGCTTTCAATACTAATAATATCTCAAATCATAAGTTTTTAGGGTAAAAAATTAATGCATTGCATAAATTATAAGGGAAATTTAATTCAATAGATACTTATTTTATGTATTCATTATCTTTAACCTGTTTATACCTATTTATTAAGACTCTGAGCTGTCAAAGTAAAACTCAATACAATCAACGCTTTACCTTCATGTCGGGGAGGAGAAAAAAAACCCCCGACCTCATGTCGGGATACAGAACTATGCTACGAGGCGATTAAACCTAGCGCTATCTGATGGCGATGAGATGATGATATCTGATGGCCCTGGCAACCCACGTGTAACAACGTAGGTACCGCTAGTGGCCGTGGTCTGCGATCTCCAAATCACATGCACAGAGTGGAGATTATGGACAAAAAGCCCTTAGACTAAGCCTATACCGATATGCCCAGCAGTGCAGCAGTAATCAAACAGCCTGCTGATGGTATCCATCCTCAATATTAGTGATTTTTTGAACTACCTATGTAAATTCTTGTCATTTGATCATTATTTAAAGCAATTAAACACAGTAAAGTTATCACTTCAAGCAATATTGCAGATTATTATATTTTAACATACTAAAATATTAGTAAATATAGTCAGAAGCCTACAAAACCGGCGTGCATGTATGAAGAGAATGATGAATGTGGAGGAGGCGCGGCAGGTCTGTAAGG
>DWTO01000828.1:0-18707 GCA_018244755.1 Jemadia pseudognetus | reverse complement strand
GTAGAGTTACATAAATTTGATAGAGAATTATGCGATATAGCTTATGTTTCATGCTGTTGACAGATCAGACAGACAGTCTTTACAACGGCATATCGGAATATCTTGTTTTTTCAATCATTTGGTTTTTCGGTTATGTTACAGAGGCAAATAGACATACCGCCTAATAATCATTCTAAAATCGATCGGGAAGTACAGGGTTCAAATCCCGGATGGGGCACTATTCGATTTTTCGAACTTTGATTGTCTATTTGGGACTTTATTTCTAAAGTATGCTTAATCTGAAGTATTTACACAAGATACCGAGATTCAGTGTTGTTTTCGCAAATACATATTTAATGTAAACAAAATTACTACTTTCATTGCTTTGAGCAATTTAATAGTAAGTAACCTTTACACTTTCCTTTAACTACCTTTGACAACATCTTTTAAGTACACACAGATACATACATGACGTCCTTTACGAGTTAGATCAGCTAGTGTACCGGCGCCCTAATTACTGAACCACAGCCCAACAAGCTAACTAATGCAAATATATGCTCTTTCAACGAATCGTAATGGAGTCCAAACATATTAATTTTAAGCCCACATCTGCATTTGGAATGTAAACAGTAAAGTTATGGGGCACAGATAGTTTCGGACTTGGAGGTCATGGGTTTCGCGAACACTCGGCGCATTATCATATATTTACATATACGGTGACGATATGCTCGCAAAGGCGTAGGTTTCGGGATAATATTACGATAGCCAGAATACCTTTGAACTAACTCCAGATTGAATAACTTGCGTGATATCTTGAAACCAGTGTTATATAAGTACTCTAATCGGTATAATACTCTTATAGGTTATTAGTTGTTGTTTTAATGAAATTTCCAAATATTCAAAAATCATTTATCTATATGTCTAGGCTCGCCCCATACCTCACGTTCGGACGTATGACATAAAGGTGAATCATAAACCTAAACGTAACATCACGCCTGTTACCCCCGAAGAGGTAGACAGAGGAGTGTAGTACACTCCCACAATTTACCAGTTACGTTTGCGTCCCACTATGGAATAGGTGGTGAGCCTATTGCCATACAGGTGAATGCAAGGCGAATCGTTGATGTATATTCCACTCCTCTGCCTGCCTCTTTGGGGTGGTACAGGCGTGAAAATACGTTTCAAATGTGGGTACCCAAGAACAAGTAGCCATAAAGTATTTTTTTTAATCTGTCATTACGTGCGCTATAAATCTGGAGGGTTTCGTAATCTACGGACAATTTCATTCCCTATTTAAACATATGTATGAATATAATCATTTATCAAAAGTTTTATTCAGTTCTAAGATAGGTATGTTTAAAGAATACTAAAACCAGTTTCTTGTATCATACCACAAGATTCAAACCAGTTTATTCTGAGACCAGGTTTCTGTGTCATTAATTCCCTTCTTCATCGAGTATCTCCAACGAAATGTATCAAGTTAATCTTATCTAGACCAGCAACAATAGAGACGGACTGTGTGGTGTGGCTTACTAAGTACATCAACTCATGGTGATTTTGTTACCAGGGACCTTTGATCGTATTCGAGAGTGGAATGAGAAATGTGTTTTAATAAAAGGTGTAACTCACGATATGCTCCTGGTTTCAATATCGGTAACATTACAAATCAACTTTTCGAAAGCGGCATATATGTATGAAAATAAAATACTATACTATAATATTTTAATATAATTATGTACGTCTTATTTTAAAAGGCATAAGCACACCTATTGAGTTTGTTCGGCCGCTTCTTCTCCATAGCGAGGCATATTTCGAAGCGGCGGTAGTTTCATTTTGACGTACAAAAAGTGTTCTAATTACCAATTTTGAATAAATGACATTGGAGTTTGAAAAAGAGTGTTGCATTAAAAGATGCCCATAACGACAACTATTACAGTACCAGGTCCATGTCATTCAGTGCTCTCTGCCTATCTTCTAAGCGACATGTCAAGATGATATAATGATAATAAAATTAAGGAAATAACTGCAATCCACAAGATAGTTTCCCTAATATATAATGACCACACGTCCAATGCAAATTCGTGCCCGGCCAATGTTTGCGGACTTGTCCCGGATTATCCGCGTGTGTGTCCGTAGTGGTGGGATTAAACCCGATCACGTGATCTGCCGAGATCGCTGCCTACGTGTGTAATACACGGGTTACTGTTTGAGGTGCAATTTATGAACGATACCAATTATTCCTCATAACATATGAAGCATTTTTCATACTTGATTTTTACCATCGATTAAATACACATATGATGTAGTCCGCACATTAATAGAACCATCGATGTGTTGATAAAATTCTCTTTTGCAAGTAACACTACTTTGTTTCAGCTGTGAAGGACGATGGTGCTGCCATCTAGGCGATAGTGTCGCCAGCTATACGACGGTACTGTCATTCATTGATTAATACTGGGCTACTACTCACATCAAAAAACATTCCAATCGGTACGCTAGCACTATGTAAACCAGACATTACAATATGTAGGAGTAAATCACGTCCACATATGGGCTAAGAATCTGGACATTTTGTTACTGTAAAGTGATAGTTTAAAATAATTGGTGATATTATTCAAAATATATTTATATAATAAAACGCTAAAGTTTATCATTTAAGCCATCAATCGAAACCCATAAGTACATCCGTCCCTCGTTAACATTAATCCCGGAGCTGCGACATCTGCATTCGACAATTATGTCCACATGAAGCGGAAATCGTATTGTATTCATATTATATTCGTTCGTCTTTAAAACTAAGGGTATAATTGAAATTTGGTCAAACTAAAATATTATTGGGTTTATCTAATTTGTTATAACGTTTAATACTATAAAATTCCACACATGCCATCAATTTTGTAATTCTTTATTTGACGGTATATCTACGGACGGTCTAAATCTAATTTCATTTTGTTCTGATTCTTCGCACACACTGACATCCCAACGTTCTCTTCGCCATGAACAGTCTGAAGCTTCATTTTATGTAACCTCACAGGAAAGCGTATTACACTTGACGTAGTTTTATTTCTTATCTGTGCAATTTTCTTACGTCCTTTCCTCGTAGAACAAGAATATGGAAGCTTCGTAGAATTCTTCTTTTTAAATTCTTGAGAATCCAAATATCTACACGGAGTTCTTCCATATATTTTCCTAGTACATATTGTGATATTAATATATGTCACTGACTCTAAATTGTGTTTGTATAGACACAACAGAGGAGTCAAAAAAGTTAATTATTAATCTGCCCAAATTTGTCAACATAATAATACATAAGACTTCAGGTTTCTTAAATAAACGATCGTAAAACTACTACTAGTAGATCGCTGCATGTTGTTTCTGATAGTTCCTTCTTGTCTTTTTCTTGGTCTAATTCTATTTTTATTTCTAGCACTAAAACAATTATCATCATCATCAGCCTATTTTCGTCCACTGCTAGACATAGGCCTCTCCAATAGCACGCCACTGAGCTCGATCTTCAGCTCTTTGTATTCAACCGCTGCCAGCCACTTTGCGTATATCGTCACTCCACCTGGCCGGAAAAAAAATAAATAATAAAAAAACAAGTATACATGCAACTATTTCCAGCATTTTGCTGTACCAAATGCTAAAAATAATTGCTCTGTAAAAATTCTACATTGTAGGTTTTAGTCAGATAGTGGAAGGGACCAACATCTTAATGAGATAAATTATATTAGTTACGTTTAACAAAATAAATAAATATTATCCACCCCACCAACCAGAGTACAACTGTACTTCCCGACGTTGCTGCTGAACCGATTTATTTAGTTGCTGCAGACTTACCGATAAGAAGAGAACGGTATAAGTACGGTCTATTTAGCATCCAACTAAGTTTTATAAATTTAGGCGTCCTTATAATCGCACCCGTTTTACAACAATTAAACGCTATTGCAAAACACAAGCATATCAAACAAAATTGTTGCCGTTCCTACCAATTGCAGCGATCTCGCTACCCAAAAAGGGTTCCGATCTGATCTCGAAATCAAACAGCAACTATTATCCGGAAGACTATTATATCAAGATAGTAATAATACCTGACTCGGACTATTTTAGGAGCATACAAAGCCTATAATAATGGGATAAGCGTTCCTCCGGTCCACACATAGAGTACAATACACCACATTCCTGTCCCTATACCATTATCTAGCTCATAAATACCTCCATATCACGGCTAAGCTACCGACAAAACACATTATAATATCTTCTACATAAACAATAGAATGGGCTCGCCGACAACTTATGTAGGTTCACACCGCAAGCGGCGAGTGTTACAATCGGTCGCTCATAGCGGGATTAAGAGCGATTTTCAAAAGTTTATAGCAACAATTTTTTTAGTGTTAAGCATTGGTCGAAATTAGGCAGTTATTCGTGAAATGTTCGTCATTCCTGCAAATATTTTAACTGTTCCAAATTTCACATATCCACCGTGCGCGCCGTATTCTTAAGAGTAAGAACTTTGTCTTTACGTATCAACATAAACACTGTTGTTTTTATACCAAATTGTTTGTTATACTATGTGTATTTCGCGAATATTTTTTTCACAAATTGGAATCACATTTCATTTACAAATGGATTAATGGAAATAATAAACTTAGTGGATCAATATTTTTCTGAGACCAATAAACTTTATTTTTGAACGACACCGTAAATTTTTTTTGTGCTCTGACTCCATGTATGTATAACAACTCTAAAACAAAAAGAAAAAAGAAAAATACCATTGGTTTTCTTGTTATCACGTGAGTAGAAATTTAATTTAATTTGTTTGAAACTTAACTCGCGTTATTATTATGCGCTCAAGAACCACTTCCTACGCCCCGCTGTCGCTTAAAACGCACCCTTACACTAAGAAGCCCAATTAATCAGTAGCGGTCTAATGAGCGAATATTTCATTGTCCGGCTCCCTGCGATAGAGGGCCAAGGGCTGTCAAAAGTAGCCGCCATTGCGTAGTTACCGGAGCAATTAGACTAACAGTGTCTTTGAGTTAATATAGCGCTAAATATTCTCTTGAACGCGTCTCTGATAGATAGATGGCGCAGTGAAGTACTTCGTTTGTTTAAAAACTATAAAAAAGCAGAATGACAAAGCAGATTGAGAACACCGCTTAAAAAATATCTCAGTCATTGCAGATCTGTGGTGTTTTTTCTCCATTCGTCACCTGACGCGAAGATGTAAAATTAAAACGAAGCTAACCAAAAAACGTAACACAGTGAACACGCAACATCACAACTGTAATCCCCGAAGAGGCAGGTAGAGGAACGTAACACATTCTCAGGTTTCGCCCGTTACGTTTTCAACCCGCTATGGAATAACCAAATACAACCGTCTATAGTAAGCCTATCGCGATATCCCGAGCGCAAATACAGATTCAGATCCAATTTTAACTGAAAATAAAAAACTCTTGCTCACCTCGTTGGTCGTGTTGGTTGCAAGCGTTGGTTCAACTCCTGGGTGAGCATTATTGCATTTTTGTAACTTAGATTTCTAGTAGCTACTCGGAGTCTCGATCTGGTCCAATGTATAGGAACAGACTCACCATCTACTACACTGCTCTGCCTACCTAATCGGTGATTATAGAAGTAATATCACGTAGTGTTTATTTCTTAGGTTAGAAGATAATTTTTTTAATAAAACGATGTTACATGTATAGTTCAAGTATGAAGTGATTGACAAACGTAGTAAAATTCTATAAAAACTGCTAACCCACCATAAGTAAAGATATAACGGCTTAAGTTTTATTGCATTGGCAATATGTCGACTTTCTAATCTTGGTCTATAATAAGCATTCAATCAGTTATTGCTAACGAAGAAATTAAATTATATCGATGTACGAAATTCAAAATCATTCCAAACATGGTTGTTATTTTATCATCACGCCAGGCCCCTTACGGGGTAAGTAGTGAGGCATCAAGTGCCAAATATGTCTAACCTTACATACCTACTAATCTTCTTCTGCATTTGTCAATCTCTTCATACAAATACGACGTTTTCAGAGAAATCTAATTCTCTTATTACTCAGTATCTGATCTATTTGACCATGATAGGTGAAAATGAGTCTCTATCGGCACCAGGATCTATCAAAATTCGCCTTCCATACATAAATGTATTACTAATATAGTCACCTAACCAAAACTGCCGTTTTCATTTATATCTATTCCCGAAATCTAATAATTTAAGTCCACTGAATAGATTCTATACAATTTTATGACATAGGTACATACAATAACCTTTAAATCACAAATCAACACTACCCCTCTCTAATTGCTACTCAGAAATCCAACCAATTTTCAATTCAGAGCTTTCGTTAATCAACGTCTCAAGAACTTGTATTAGGTACGGTCTGCGGAAACTATTTAAATAAGCCCATATTCAAACCCCGTCGGGTGCAGAGGGGCATTAATAATTCCCTCAGACGCACATACGACAATCCCAGTTCTCATATTATTATATTATTGGCATCTGTGTCCGACAGCCCTAAGGACGATGTCTTCAGACGTCTCGTAGGCCAAGCGCTCACGTAAAATTAATTGTCAGTTGAAATTTGGTCATTTTATTTATTACATAATGTTAAACTGTACAACCAAAAATTGGTATCATTGATACCATTTTTCCTTTATAACACAGTACATGAATACAACAGCTATTAGAAACTAATTATAACAATAAAAATCTCAACAATAAAATTTAAATTAAACAAAGAAAAAAACAATTCTAATAATATAAAACAAACTTATTTGTTCTTCTCTAATGAAATGAAATAAAAATAAGAACTTTATGTCCCATAATGGAATAGTTACTGGGCCTATTGCCATGTTCCGAGTCACTACTAGAAAATCTAAACTAGAAAAATCAAATAGTGTCCAACCTGGGATTTGAACCCAGGACCTCTCGATCAACCAACACGACCAGCGACGTAGACAGTGAAAATCAAATGAATTCATTAAAATGACTAAACTTCAACCGGCTCCTAGCCAAAAGGGATGTCATAATCGAAACATGTCTCAAACCCAGGATATTTCATCCATACGCTGATACACGGGGCACGAGATGCTAATATTGGGCAAACGAAACATACAAACTACGTAGTTGCCAGCAGAGTAGAAATATCAGTAAACATGGTAACGGTTACGCGGAATATTTAGTGGAAATATCATATCGTTAAGCGGTCAAGTTAATGAACATACTTAATTTTTATTTACTTGGGTCGCTATCTTAGTATTTAGTGTTTTCCTAAATTAGTACCTACGTTACGTTAAATGTCTTTGATAGTTATTTACCAAAAGATTCCATCATGATTGTTAGTTTCAATGAGACTGTAACCAATAATTGCTTACCAGACGTAACTTCAGGCGAACAATCACTACCTCATACGGAATCTATAGTGGTCATCATTTTCTATATACTACGTTAATTTCATAAATAAATGGCACATATTAACATCATTATCAACCTAATGCAGCCCACAGCTGGACATAGACTTCCCCTGGGGGTTAAGCTCATGCTAGGTCCCGTACGGAGTAGGCCTCATTTTTTCTATCTTAAAATATTAATGTCTGGTACATGAATCATTTACCAAGTAACCTCGTCCTTCTCGCGACGGAAAGCAAACATAAAATATAATATGTATTACATTGATGCTTAATTTCATACGTTCAAATATAGAATATGCAAAATGCAGCAATGGATGTCGCTTGTTACTTGCAAATAACCGACAGATGAATCATTTTGCCCGCGTGTTTATGAACTGGGTATATCAGTGAATGTAGGAATAAATAATTTTGATAGTTATGCTGTGAACATGTTCTAATCAAATGTAAATAAGACAGATTTACATTTCGTCTATGCTTCATCATATCGTATATCATATACTCATCTAAAAGTATTGGATGCCATTCACATAATAAATAACAACCTCAGTAGAATAATAAAAAAAATATCAAAAGAGTAGTAAAAGGTTATAATATTTAATGTCTTTAAGTGCTTTATATATCACGAAAATGTTGAAAACATAAATATTTTCAAGGGATACATAAAGGATAAAGAGTGCATATTTATTTAATTTGGCGGGGTCTTATTAATCAATTCCAAAAACTCTTGATGACATGTTAAAACTTTTCTTCTCAGTAACTACCAAGACATTTCAGTCGCGGTATAATAATGACCACAGTTGGAGGTACAATCTACATATTGGGGTTTGGGCATTTCTTGCATCCCCGTCTGAGATATGTGTCTTGAGCCCCCGTGTCCGAGCCGGGGGTGGAACCAGGGATGGATTGAGGGGTGGCTTGGTTAAATTGTTAATTGTTAGTTAATTGATTTAATTTTACGACCACCCACAAATTTTGCTATTTAATGTAACTTAATGCTTTCAAATTTCCATTCCATTTCCATCCGTCGTGCCATTTTTGCGTTAGCGTCCTTACATTTTTGTATTGCCATTCTTATCTGTTTTTCAAATGTCGAATTACGTACTTTCTTAATATTATTTTATTTTGCTACAATACCTTTCAAAACTTTTGCGTCACTCTTTTAAAAAAGTTAACTTTGTATATCGTTTGAGTTCACATAAATGTTTGCGTTTTCTGAGCACATGTTTTGTTTCCACCTCAAAGCTACCAGAATCCGTCCCTGCTTCACAAACGTTAAGGTATGCAGATGCGGCGTTACCGTGATAAGTTAATTCCTTCTGGCGATCCCTTACCCGCATCAAAATTATAACAGCGGGGCTTGGATGTGTGTGCGCCTTTATTGAAATCTTAATGGCTCTCTCTAATATCGCTAAGTTATGTGCGAGCCCTTCTGTTATATGGGTTCATATTGCGAAATTTGGGTACGTCGAAATTGTTTTTAAAGTGTTACGTGGGACAACCGTAGCACATCCAATGTAAAGCATATCACAAAATACACAACTAATCTAGTATCTAGTAACTATCTAGTAAGTAGTAAGTATCTACTAACTAATATCCCTCCACGATAGATCTAGAAACTTCTTGAAACTTCTCTAGCATGCGTTTTCCTTGAAACCAATAAGAAGATCAGAATACTGCTAATTAGCTCATTGATTCCAGAACACTTTTACTACCCAGATTTTTTAAAACCTTTTTTAGAAACCCAATAGTACCCGACTCAGGGACATATCAGCAGTTGCACTTTGCAATCAACAAGTCAACCAATGAAGCACTGAATTAAGAACAAATAGAAAGTAACAGTTAATTGCGTTTATTCGTTCTTAGTACAATCACATATATACGCTGGTCATAATGTTAATTTTAATACACTCATCATTTTACAAGGTACAGTGCTTATTATAATGATCTTAGTGACCAATATAAGGCGAAATGAGGTCACAGGGTACGTTATAACGCTTTCTCCACATAACATTGATATACCACCTCAGACCGTCCGTGGGCGGCGCGTGGGTTCCAAGTTCCATACTTATTGCGAATCTACGGACGGCGACCAGAATAAATTGACCCCTGGCTAACGGGCGACTAATGTTGAATAGGAAAACAGTGTAATTGTTACAAGTGTACTGAAAATATGTGCATTATAAAACAAATATTTTTACTCGTTTGTCGAGTTGGTTGTAAGTGTGACTGACGATCAGGAGGTCCTGGGTTCGATTCCCGGGTCGGTCACTATAGAATTTTTCTAATTTAGATTTTCTAGTAGTGGCTCGAAGTCTGAATTTGTGCCCGGTGTATGGCAATAGGCACACCACCTATTCCATAGTGGGAAGTAACTGGTGAAACGTCGGAGTGTTCTACACTCCTCTGCTTATCTCTTTGGGGATGACAGGCGTGATGTTACGTTTATTTTCTAATATACTGTATTTATATACAAAAATACATTGAATCTACTTAGATATACTAAAATTAGTGCGGTTTATTGTATGTACTGATTTCTCAACGTCTATAACCAGATGAATATAAAAGAAGCGTGGCACGTCTGTAAGGATAGACTTATTTAGTACTTCGTTTTCTCTACGTATCCCGTGAAGGACATGGCGAGAAGATATGAATGTATGTGTAATCAGCTCAGATTATAGAATTACGTGAGAGGTTGATATCATTCAAATTTGATCCTAATGTCTAGCGTTTTACGAACCACTCAGCATGGTGCTACATGGCTACCAATTCTTCTATAATTTATAATTGCTCAAAGAAGTAGGTATTTACGTGAGATAGAATATTGGAAACCGTCGTTTGTACATAAAGGTAAAAAAAGCAGAAAATATCTATGAGTATAGAAGTATTTCGCTCTCAGTGCTCTCTGCCTACACCGTTATAAACCTGGCATTATAAAAAACCCCAACATCATTCACAAAGCACACTGCTGATAAGGGACAATTAAATTAACTACACCATATTAAATATCTAACACAACTGGTGTTGTATGAGAATGTACCTCACTGTTCTGCCTACCCTTCGGCGGAGTACAGGCGTGATGTTATAACACGCTATTCAAACAGACAGACAAATCAAACAGCCGCAACATAATCAGCACGTGGGCGGAGGTAGAGATCAGCTTGTCTGGTCACGTATCGCATTCGATTCGACACAGTGTTATATTTGCGATATTAACAGTAGGTATACAGTACGACGATCACAGCAGTGTGTGGTTGGGAAAGCGTGGCTGTCTCCCAGCGATTTATAACCAATATTGTTGATTATCGTCGCGTCCGTAATGAGATCTGTCTTGTTAATTTCAATATGAAGATTGTTTATTAATTCCACGTTGGAATGGTCGAGATTTTTATTGGTTGTCTAGTTTAAAGGTTAGTAAACGTGACTGGTGTGCTCTGGGCTAAGTAAGGACTTGAAAAGTTAACATGTGGACGATGTTAAAATACTTGGGGTTCATGATAGATTTACGCTATAAAGATATAGTTTAAATGTATCGTTAATAATTAATTACTTTTCTCGTCTAACTGCAACGGAGCAGCTTGGTAGAGTATGCTACGCTCCACCAAGTACTGCTAACAGCTATAATGGATATGGCCATATTTCAGGATACCCGGACAGATATTGATTTGGGTAGATATTGATTCTAAAGAACTGAACGGCTATTAAATCACATATGTCCATTGTTTAATTTTCAATTTAACCAATCACAAAAAAGTTCAAAAAACCAATTGAAACCAAGTCGCTTAATCAAAGTATAATGTTCGAATTGATAAAATTTTAAATATATCATTTTAAGTCAAGACTAACTGAAGATTAAGTCAGTGAAGTTAATTTTTGATGGACCTTTCTTTCTTTTTGTTCACTTAACTAAAAAAAATTGACGATTCGTTTTTTATCATAATCGTATCTTACGATGTAGGTACAGCATACATCTTATTTACAGGTATAATGTAATAGCCCTCATTATGTCCTTAATCAATTATATACGTACATCTGCAGAATGTTTTATTTGCCCAGAAACAAAATGTAGATACATACATACATATATAAAGAAACAATCCACCTTAACCGCTGCTATAATTTCGCTTTCAAAACCAACGTCCAACTTAATGTAACAAACAACCCTTAAAATTAGTCGTATAAGTTAAGACGCAGTTCCGAGACAACTTAACCTCATGTGGGGGCGAGCGCCCCCGTCCTAACTCCATGGCACATGTGCTCCTAATACCCAGGCATTTGTCAGTCTGTAATTGCGAAGCGATTTTACTTTCACTGTCCCTTAGCTAAGCACTTGCTTTAATGCAAGCGAGTAACGTTTAAGTATAAAAATTAAGCTGGAAAAATTAAACAAATATTAATAAGTAAATCCTAGCGTTCCTCCATGGTAATTTATTATTATTAATTGTGATTAATAGTGGTAGGCATACTCCCTTAGATTGACGAACTTCAAGTTTACAAAAAAAATTATAGGATACAAACTTCATACTTCATATCATGGGAAGGCTGTTAAACGTATATTATATACTTTATACATAATTATATACTTCATATCATATATATATAATTATATACTTTATATTATGGGAAGGCTGTTAAACGGTAATGTCTAAAAGAAAAGTATATAAATTTAAAGTAAGAACTGACATAATAAGTGAAAACATAAGTTCCAGCCGTGACACACAAGTAAAGGTTGAAGTAAATATTGGTAAAATTCATTTTAAGGATAAGATACAGTGACGTATTGTTAAATACGCCGTGCGGATTGAAAAATCAAAAATATTTTCATAACTTTATTCACCAGATAGTTGAACACTTAAATATGTTAATTAGTGTAGTATATTTCAATTTGGATGAATGAAATCAGTGGAGGATCGAATGCTTTGACGCATATTGAGACATATCTATGTTTATATATGATGACGTATTTGTTAATTAGCCCTGTAAAACGTTTGTCGCCGGCGCCTAAATGCTCGCGATGAGACCAGTTACTTAAGTCTTAATGTTAGTTTGGTTTATAGTTTAGTTTTAACTGCTTGAGAACGAGAGTTGGGCACAAGAGCTTTGTGTAAGAGATTATGAAGATACTTCGATTTGAAGATATGTATACGATATGAGTATTAAGCATCCCTCACCGGTCAACGGAAACCGCAAGATCCGATTTACCTATATTACCCGTGAAGAGTGATTTGTTCTTAGAATTAAATATCCATTACAAAATTAGTGCAGTTTTATTGATATCATTGCCATAAAAGTACTCAATGTATTGACGCGTTAATAAAGACACTGCTAAGAAATGTTTCCATCGGCTGATTTCATTCATCCACTAAGATCATACAAGTCTATGGTGGCTGACGCCGTTAAGAACGTCAAAGTATATTAATTCAAAAATTTGTTTTAATTATAGTTATATTTTATGTTAATGTTTATTATTTGTATGTAATTTATAATTATTAACTTTACTATTTTTAATACAATTACGAAAGTTATACAAGTAGGATAATATTTTTTTTTACGTAAATCTTTGTTGGACAGCTTTTGAGGCACACAATATAAAATAAAATTGTAAATTAAGAGTTTTAATCAATTCAAGTTAGTCTATCAATAATGTGCCAAATACATGATATAATATAAGTCATTTTATGTGACTGTATTTCAACGTTCGAATGGTCGCAAATTTCACCGTTTTATTAGAAAGTCTTAAGCTGTCCAGAAACATTTCGCTAACATTTAACGATAATTTCCAACAATAGATACTATATTCCATCTGTTATCCTTACATATACTTAAGAAATTGAAGTTATTATTAAATTATTTACCAATGAGGCCACTTATTTTCAGTCGCTCTAATTACTTTAACTAGACAGATCGCTTTCAATCACTCATGATATTCATTTCTTACTACAGGGTTTAATATTTTGTAACGACGGTAACATTTTTACATCACGGATATTCCCACAGCGAACGCGAAGCGTCGAAGGAACCAAACACAGCGGTTCGTTTAAACAAATAATACGCTAACAAAAACGCTGACTGCATAAAGCAAATTGCAGCCATGTTGAATCAAAAATGGCGGGCATAGCAACGTCGGAGCGTCAGCATTTTTACCGATGAAAGCAACGCCGTAGCACTTGTAAACGATAGAAATGGACACATTCGTCGAATTATATATCAGTGGAATTAGCACACCTCATTAAATATAAAACTGATGTTTATATGATGATCACATGAAAAACGGTAAAAAAAATTCACGCAGAAGATTTCAGAATAAACCTATACACTTCCTCAAGATTTACAATTACATGAGTTTGTACAAATCATTTAGGTGTTCTTACAGAAATGACCGTTTGAGTATTTACACTTGTCTTTTTACTGGTATTAATAATACCTACGACTTACAGAATGCAAAAGCGTGGATCGTTATTATTACATTTTCTTAACATAATTACTCTCAACACATAAATGTAGTGATAACAGCGGCATCAATTCTTAATATAATACAGTTCTCTGCAGGTTTAGATATTTCTATACGTATGTCACTCTATGGCAACACGTACATTATGTTTGCATACTCAGTGAATGAGTGCGATGCTGCGTTATTTATTTTTGTTTTGCGTAATTGGAAGCTTTGTAAATGAACTTTTTGCTGTTACAATAATTAATGTGTTAGACGCAACACTTTGCACGACATGTGTGTGTTCTTGTACAGTTAGCAATTAAATATTGTAACGAAAAACATTTAATTAGGTTTATTAGTTCAGGTGCTTTTTTGGCGTTGTCTGTTTATTCTTGTTTTTTTTATGATTCTGCTGTATGTCTTTTTTGAACAGTTATTTAATAAGGAGACCATGTCTTAGCAAACATAGCGTGGGACGCCATCCAGCTGGTGGAGTGACGATATACTCAAAGCGGCTGGCAGCGGTTACAAAGAGCTGAAGATCGAGCTCAATGGCGTGATATTGGAGAGGCCTTTATGCAGTAGCCGACAGGAAAAGCCTGATGATGATGGTATGATATAATCTATCCATTGTTTATGACATGACATTAAATTTACTAAAATAATACCATTCTATACTAATACATAATAAAAAATATTATGACCAATAACATGATTTGTTTTAATTGTCAGACGTTGGTGCTGCCATCTAGGCGATAGTAGCACCCTCTAGGCGACGGTGCTGTCAATCGTTGAATAAAAGTATTGTGTCACTACCCGCATGAATGGAGGCTCATGTGGGCACGCTAGTTCTATATAAATAAAGCATTACACAATGCAGAGATTTATTCATGTCCACATTATCCTACAGTTCACAAAATGACAAATCAGTCAATTAAATACATTATGTAGTAATATTTTAAAAGATACGTCAGTAACTTTGTTAGTATTATAATTTTATTTCAATGATTTATAATTGAAATTTTAAATGTCGCTTTAATAAGTAGATACGATATTTATAAAAAACAAAATTAATCTATTATAATTTTTTTATCGACACTAAATAAAGGATATTGGCGACCTACCACTTAACAAGACACCCTTTATTTCAAAATACACACCCTAAAATTTACAAAGTACATGAACTGCGCAAACAACCAAGCGACATTATAAAATAAGAAAAGTTGGACGACTGTTAAATTAAAAATGGCTTCCATCAAACAAATTCAATTGTTCCACTGTTTTACATTCGAAACCAATTAGCAAATGTTTAGTACATTCAATAACACATCCGCGAAAATTGCGGAAATTTTCAAAATGCGTTAAAATGGTTGCGTTCACCAACTTTTTAATTGCCTCGAGCGGATCGCGACCAATCGAAAAACTGTATTGTTTGATTTCGAAAACGGCGTCCGAAAGTTTTGATTACCAAGTTCACGTCGCCACAGGAGCTCGTAAGCGGATTGTTAGAATAAAAAATTTAATTAGGCTCGGAATTTCTGATGTGCGCGCGAGGGGTTTTATGCAAGAACCTTCTGTACGGAGTATACATTGACGAATGCCATCACGGTATATTGAATAGGGGTTGATATAAAGTTCAGTTGTTAATTACTATTAGAAATGTCAAGTACAGAATCACACAGTCGACAGTCGCGATAATATCTACCCCAACTGGGCCTTACTAAGGATGTTAAATATTTCGTGTGTTTATACACATGATTATGTGTGAATCGGTTTAACTCACGTATGTTCTTTCGGATGGCCCTTGCGGCCTGGTTCGGGCCATCTCGACAAAATACATCCCGATCTTACCATGGATGGGCTACTACATTTACTACATTTACTTACTACTACTACATTTACTGACTACTACTACATTTACTTGTAAAATCTATTTCTGATATCGTCTTTTTACTAAGAATGGTTTGAGCACAGAATATAACCGTACCTAATAATATTTGGCTATACAAGCAATAGTGACAGAAAATAAAGAGATTTATTGTCTTCAAAATTGTACATTACTTCTATTTCTAGATACTAACAGAAACAATTGTAGTGTAATAATATTCGTATTTTGAAAAACAAGATTTTTATCGTTCATATTTGGAACTCTGTGCTGTCTGACTACCTCGTTAAAACCTGGCGTGAAGATATGTATGAATTTTATAAACAAAAGTGTAGCATGTAGAGGCTTGCGTTTCAAATACAATTGCAACACAAAATACATACATTCACTTCAACAATATATTTGTGTAGAAAATAGATTACTCACACTTTTAATTGACATCGGACTTCACCGAATTTCATTTCGGCGATCGAACAATAATAAGTCGAAGTTATTGGAATTTTTTTCCATTTCGCCGGTTTTGTCCCTATTGACGGTTTTATACGGTTGAAGCACTTTCAATGCGTTTTCGTTTATTGAAATTTTACATCAGATATGAAGAACGCATATTCGGTGACAAATAAAACATATACTTAAGGCCACAAAGAAACAATTAAATATTTGATGAGAAGTTTTACATAGCTACATGAATCGTGCCTGAAAATGATACCCCTGTTTACAAAGTCTATTTTTGTAGAGACTCGGGTGCATTTTAATTATATATGTTGCATAATATATTAAAATTATAGAAAGCCAAAATTAAATGTAACTATTACGGGGATCGACGTGATCGTGACTCTACAATTTGATTTGGCGCGGTCAGAGTCACGGGCGATCGGTAATAATAAACTAAAATTGATATATCGTAGTATTTTATTGAACGAGCTAGCTGATTAGAGCTATATATCTGATTACAAAAATATTTGCAGGGCGTGAATAAGAGCATAATTTGAATTATATCCTCATATTATTATATCGGCAGCCGAACTCTGGAAAATTATCTGACTCGTACAGTCATTTATCTTTTCCGTTTTGACTCTTTTATTTATCTTTAAAGCTTTTTTAACCTTGTATGATTATTATGATATCACGCCAGGTCCCTTAAAGGGCAGGCACAGTACACAGTGCATCCCCAAATCTCTCTATCTTACATAATTACATGTTGTATGTATATAACATTATTAGCGAAACTTTTCGCGTTTCGTGTCTGTGTGTGTGTATGTGTATGTGTGACGATATATGTATACTTAATCATACTACCATTTATCACGGTTGAAATTATTTTGCGACACAATGATACAATTGTTCTAATCATTGCTTGTGGATGTAATTTGTGTTAGATCTGATTGCTTATTGCGAGACTTATAAATAGACACTTTCGAAATGATAGCCGTAACGATTACGCTGACGCTGGTGAGAATGATATAGGACTGTTTTCGATTACCTATCAACGAATAGGTATGTAACAATTATTGTTAGAATTCAAGAAGTATTTTCTTTTTTATGTGATAATAAATATTCTTTTTGGTTGGCTTCGTAGTTGGAAGTGCGACTGCTGATCAAGGGCTCCTGGGTTCGATTTCCGACTCGGGCAAAGTGTTATTGAGTTTTTCTAACTGGAAATTCCCAGTGTATAGCAACGTCCTTACGGAATAACGTATGTGTGACGTATAACGTACATAGTGAATGAGGAGGGTACTAGACTCAATGTCTACCACTTCGAGGAAAAACAAGCGTGATTTTATATTTTAGTGAAAAAGGTATTACAGCATACATATATATATATTTAACGATATATTTATACAGTATGTTTTAAGTCTGTTGTAGATTAAATCGACACGCCAGCTTCGTTATGGGGTAGGCAGAAAGCATCGAATATCAAATATCTCTATCCTTACAGACGCAACGCGATTTTGCATTCATATACCTGTTTCGAAAAAATCTGAGTTTAAAATCAAAAACGTTTTTTGAACCAAGACTCCACTCATCATTACATAGATGTTACTGTTGAGGGCGCCCGTCCAAATTATAAGACATGAACTGTTCTTTAAGTTAATTATAGTTATTAGAGCATACGTTACGTTCAATATGGCTATAGTTTGGGTGTAGCACGAATACAAAACATTAGACAAGGCGAGCGGGAAGAATAATAATTAAATTAGTTTCGATGTCCAATGCATTTAATGTATAAAGATATATTTTATTCTTTATAAGTTAACTTCTTTACTAAACAAGTAGGTATTAAGTAACAAGTCATGGTTAGTAATCTAATATTTAAAAAATGTAGAAACATGATTTGTATATTCAATTTAGATACCAACCAATTTAGATTTATAGTACCGTAAGTATATTGTATACTTATGGTACTAAAAACTCTAGTTTATCGTTTATAGCAGGCTATATATTATATGATAGGTATAAAAAAATTATACATTCCTGTTCTTCATAAATTTGATTGCGTAAATCCTATTGTTTCTACCTTAAACCACTACCCCTCCACTTTGCCTAATTGCTTAAATCCACTCGATTTGCCACCCTACACCTATTCCATAGTGGGACGTAACCGTAATTGGTGAAACGTGGGAATGTATTTACTTCTCTACCTACCTCTTGCGGAATTACAGGCAGCATGTTACGCAAATAACGCTGTGTTGTAGATAGCGAAACGTTAGCGAATAAAAACATCGAGAGGGTAACGCACGTGCTAAGCCATATCGGCAATAGACCGGCAGCGACCAACGGTACGTTCGCTGTATTGTTATAGACGATATCGAGCTATGTATGTATAAAGCGTTATTGGTGTCCGCCTTAATATTTATGAATCTCCAAATTAGTTGTTATATATAGTCCAATTATATAGTTGGACTGCCTCGTTGGTCGTGTTGGTTGTAAGTGCGACTGACGATCAGGAGGTCCTGGGTTCGATTCCCGGGTCAGGCACTATAGAAT
>DWTO01000827.1:0-18710 GCA_018244755.1 Jemadia pseudognetus | reverse complement strand
AGGGGTAATCGTAACTTTACGCCTGCAACCCTCGAAGAGGAAGGCAGAGCAGTGTAGCACATTCCCACAGTCTACTAATTACTTTTCCGTCCCACTATGGAATAGGTGGTGAGCTTATTGACAGAAAGAAAATAACGCAAACTATCAATTAATATAAAAGCAGGGACATTTGTGTAATAAATTAATAAACATCATAAGTTTAATATTCTTTTTCCTTCTTCCTTTCATCATGACTCCTTTCCCCAATTAAGTTAGCGAGATTGCAAGAATGAATTGTAGAAAGTACATTTCGTTGATCAAAAATAGCGTCTGAGTGACATGGGGCGCAGGTGTCGCGATAAGGTTTTACGATCGCTTCTCTTATTGCATAGGTTGTTATTGTACTCTGCCTCATTCATTGCACCAGGGACGGATTGTTCTGAATCTTTAATTATATCGTAACGCCAGATCCTTGACGGGGCGTGCAGAGAGCACCGAGTGCCAAATATCTCTACTCAACTCCATCAGCTAACATCTGATCTATTTTCTCACGATCGGTGAATCTTACTATCATTATTATTATCTGCCCTTACGTGAATCTTACTATCATCATTATTATCTACACATAAGCTGCCCCTAAGGGTTTATTGCTACGCTATTATATACACGCTGCGAATACGGCTTGGGGATCGCAGAACACAGCTTCTTGAACCGCCTATTTTATTGTTTTCTTATGGACACCAGTTTCTTCTGCGAATGATAAAAGTTAAGGCCATGGTCTGCCACGCTGGCTTATTGGCACACCTCATACAACCTAAAGAACATACTCGTAATGACGTGCCATTTTAAGACGTGCAAATTTCCTCACAAAGGTACATGCGAAATTTATTTATTCTTAGACTTAAAAAAAAATACATTACATCTGGACTTTCACTTACTATATTTGATATTACAAAAACTAAAGGATCTGTTCATGCTTCTTAAACTGTCCTACGTGAAAAATCCTGTTTTTAAATTTATTTGAAAAGTGAAAAAAAAACCTCAAGTCGAATACGGCCCTGGCACTTAGAAGGCTGTACGGGGGTCCATTCAAGCGAAAAGTCATATAAAATGTGGTCATACTGTAATCCACTTCAATCTACCGAAATGAATGTAATTCTACTGCTGGTGGCTGCTCTCCTGCTGGCTGAGACGCAGGTGGACGCTGGTAAGTTACATCATAATAATTTTTTGCATACTTTTTCAAAATCACGATTAGACCTATTTCAGCTCGTGCACTTGTTGCATAACATTGTGTTATAGTGACATTCTCCGAAGCCGTTCCTGGAGCCGCGCTTGTCCCCCATCGACAGATGATATTTCTAGTTTATTTAAACCCATTCGAGATGGTACCTCCGTTCTAATTTTGATGTGGCAAATTTTTTACAAGTATTAGCTAAAAATCTTCAAATTTAGCAAATTTCCAATTGCAAGAGCAGCTTTTAAATTTACGTAGATTAATTTCTGGAAAATGCATCAGGTTATGAATACGGTCGTATTTTTTTTTATATATTTTAGTAATAAAAATCTCAATTTACAACCTAACGACAACCATAGAAATAAGAAAGTTAACCTTTAAATATAGGTTTGTTGCTTTGAAAATTTATATCCCAACCGCATTCTAGACTTTTTTTACAATCGCACCGAGGTAAACCCGAAAGAGCTGAAAACATTAGGACTCAAATGTATCCCGGGACGCACTGTCATTCGAGTCGAGGAAAAGAAAGAAACAGTAGAAGAAAACGATACTGACGGCGAAGGCACAGAAACCAGAAGAACTCACATGAACGCTGGTGCCGGCGATGAGAACTGTCAAATATGTGTGTGCTCTGTCGAAGGAAAAGACGAGTATTGTAGTAGAAGACCAGCGAGGAACGTCAACGAGTGCATACGAATGGCTTTGATAAAAGAAGAGTTTGACAAACATGCACCATTTTCTCATGAAAGATCCTTAGCATTCAGGATTAGAAGAGGTTGGTGGGAGCGCCAATTCGAGCAGCTGACGGTGGATTGGGAATGTGCTGTCTTTAATAGTGTATTTAAACGAGTTTTATATGTCACAGATCAGTCCTGTAAGCATTAAATACAAATTAATATATGTCGCGGTGACTTAAAATTTTAGCTTTATGAACTTATATGAACTTCATGTAATTTATAACGTATTTTAAATTCACGAATACACTTTGTTAGGCTGGTATTCCTTACAATTGGATAGGATATAGGAAACGCTTTAATAAGTACCTCAAATATTCACGAAAGAAGAAGCACGTTAGATCTGTAAAGATAGAAATATTTGGAACACGGTGCTTTCTGCTTAGTCCGTAAGTGATCTGGCGTGATAATATAATAACGATAATATTCAAAATCAATGTGATTGTAATGTTAAACATGTCTTATATTAAAAACACCTCGATTGAATACAACTCACACTGTTTTTGCATTTCATCTAATCTCTAGATTACATCTGGCACGAAGACGCGATTCCGTACGAGCAAAAAGCGAAATGCATACGTGGAACATCGTACTATAGCAACAGCATCTCGGCCAATGATACTGACATAGATGTAGCCAGTGAGGTCGACTCACTTCTGGACTACAGCAACAAAACCGTTTGCTTCTACTGCGTCTGCTCCACTAGTGGAAAAGACATCGGCTGCATATCTAGAGATCCTCTTTACTGCGAGTATTATAGAAATATCCGGCAACCTGACGCACAAAGAGATACCTATCGGCTACTATTTCAACAAGACAGACCGTCTTACTTTAGACATTTGTCGTACAGATTGAGAAGAACGATGGATGATGGAGTATTCGAGTTGATGGAATCTGGTAGTTCATTGTCTTTCGAAAGTTAGGTTATTGCTCTTGGGTTTTTCAGTTTGTGTTTCTGTTTCTTTGCACATATTTTTCTACCTTATATGTAACGATAACCATCCGTGTATATTATAAGTGCTGTTTCAAAGATTTGTGTATCTGTGTGTAAATGAAATATAGGTGATAAATTTGGAGTAGCTTTATAATGTGCTATTTTTGTGACGTTAGCATGAAATACCAAACAAAAACCCTGGATAAATGTTTACGTGTCGCCTCTTGCTCATCTGAATAAGCAAATTTAAAAATTATGTTTACCCAACCAAATATTTGGATGTCTTTGAAGATATCAGTTTAATGTATTCCTGTTATAAACTAGAGATTGGTTTGCAGGAGGCGATACGCTGTGCTGCGACCATCCTGCCGGCCACCGTCGGAACCTTCACGATCAGGTCCGGAACAAAATCCGGTTGATGAGACGGAAAGTCCCCAAGGAGAACATCATGTCAGGTAGTCCAGGGGGTGATTACGTGGATTTCATTGTTAACAATGATTAAGACAAAATGGATGACATAAAAGAACTATAATACATGAAACATACGCATATCCTAATGTAATATAATTCGTTAATAATCAAAAACGAAGAACCAGAAGAAGAAAAAGAAGAAAAAGCAGATATAGAAGTAAAAACCCCAAGAGCAAAATCTGAACTATATGTATTTTTACAAGCTGTGGAGGTGACGTTATATACTTAACATTTTAAATAACATGACATACAGACCAGTGGATAAGAAGACATTAGAAGTCGACTTACAGTTTAAAAGAGTGAATGTCAACAAAAACATAGAAAACAGATAATTATATTGATACGAAGTGTTAAATGGGGTGACATGTGCTTTAAAATTTTGTTATTATTACATGTGTTGTTTTTTATTTTTATACAAATAAAGTGTTTTTGAGTGATTAAAGTGTTTCTTAAAATGTTATTGTTCGTTCTCTATCATTTTTCATTTATATTTTATTAGTTTAAGTTTATTAAAGACAGCACATTCACCATTATTCGTCGTTCCGCTGCACTGAATCAGCACATTAATTTTCAACTATCCTAGATTTTTCTATCTCTCTGCAAAAATATTTCTGGCACGGTTTTGGAATCTTATCAATTTGCAAAACTATATAAATCGCTTCGAATGCAGTTGTTCACTTTATGGCAATTGAATTTCACTTGAAATCTTTGCGTTCACACCTTTTTTGAATTGGCACCAGAGTGATTTTAATGTTAATATTTTAAAGTTAATTAATACAAGAATAGTATGTTTTCATACACGATTAACGATATATGAATTATGCATTTTTGTACATTTGCACATTTTGGTAAGTGAATATAACTTGCACAGTTTTGAATCAATTTCTTTTTTTTTTGATAATTAAAATTTAAATTGAATCAGGTAACTATGCATAATTCTTCTGTGATATTGAGAGCTCTTGCTTTTCCTAAACATTTTTAAGATTTAATTATGAGAAATTTCATTACGAAATATGAGAATATGAATTTGAGAAAGTTCGACAATTACTATAAACGAAATTATTTTCAGTCGGTAGTGGATTAGAGGACTCGAAATGCGTACCATTCATTTCGGAATATTCCGATTGTTCTGAAGGTGAGTTATTTATGTACTACATTTCATATTTATTTTATTCCTTACATATCAACATAATTTGATTGTTTAATTCGAGTGAAAGGTTTCTAAGCGGAGCCAAGTGAGAGTAACTTCTCAAATACTTTGCAATTGTAATATCTTGCTCTGCATATTCTTTACTTGTAAAAGCGTTTCCAAGGTCTTCTTCGTAGTATCGATAGCTGATCTGATCAGTCATCCTAGTGAAAGGATTAGCCGCAATGCCCAGGGTGTCAGGCAATACATGTTCATACTTAAACAGGAGATAGTCGCCGCTCGTAGGCTCCTTTCATGCACCCCTCCAGGGTAACTCTTAAAAGACCAAATTAATATTACCTAAACGAACACTATCATATTTAACGTTACCTTACCTTACATGGAAAGCCGTTATAAGATTTATTCTGAACTCTAAAAACGTTTTTACCTACAATCCTAGAGGTGGGCGGTAAAGAGGTGGCTAGTAGAGATTGCTAAATTACCCTTTTATATTCATAAACATCAAGAGACAACCTGAATTTCTTAGATTTTCCTTAATCTTCGCCAAGGCGTGTGGAAACTATCAACACGCTCTTCACTAGCGTGGTCAATTATGGGCTCAATCCTTCTCATCGTGAGACGCTGTTTACTGATGATGTCTGTGATGATATTGAAAAATAATGTTATTTTAATGTCACGTTCTATTTACATACAGCAAACGCTTGTTCTGGTTGCACTCGGTGCTCCTGCGACGCTGACGGCAAGTGGGCGTGCAAGTCTGTCCTGGAGTGTCCGGAAGATGGGAACGACATTGTCGATGATTGGATGCTGGACAATGCGGTCAACAATCTTTATACTGGTAACAGTTTTGTGCGCCTTTACAATCTTTACTATAATTATATCTCTACGGTAGGTGCTTTACGAGGTAGGCAGCGAACACCGAGAGACAATTGTCGCTGACAGATTTCAAATCGATTTCCGATTGTGTCTGGTATTTTTCAAGAATTCACAAATTTGCTATTATATTTGCCCAGGTGCTTGTTATTAAGTTCAGTCAGAGGTTTCCAAGCAGAGCAAAGTGAGTGTAACTTCTCCAAATACCTTGCGAATAATATCTTGCCCTGGATATTCTTTATATTAAAATAGTAAACGATTACCAGTTCTTGTCTTGTATACAATTGCTGGGGTGTAAGGGTTTCCAAGGTACATATTAGAAGATTGAATTAACGTTACCTAAACGAACACTAACTTACCTAACGTTACCTTACCTTATCTAACGCTAGTTTACCGTGGTGCACCTTGCTGTATAACAATGGCGCAGTCTACCGATATACAAGAACTTGGCCTGGCCGAGCAGAGCGTTTGGCGCGAGGAGTTGTGCTTTGGGGACGCCTAAGTCCAGCATTGAACTAAGACAGGTTGATGATGATGATGATGATGATGATTAGCAAAACACATAGCCAATATAGCCAAAACGCCAATCTCTTCCCTACCTCCAATTTACACGTCTTAATGTTTTGTTAGGTGTTAAGTTCACGTTTAGTACTTTTTTATAAGGATGCTGTACACTGGAATGTAACTTTTAATTTACAATATATGGCATTTTTAAGGGTTGCAAGAAAAATCAGATCGAGGTCCGGGTTCCCTAGTGCCCGCACCATCGAAATTGGAACACGATCTGTTATTAGGTATAGAAACTGAGGTTTTTTTTCTAATCATATTATTATCTACACAGCAGCTATATTTCCTTTATTTACTAACTGTATCTGTTTCAGGGTACATTGTCAAAGTGTCTAGAAGAGAGCACTGATGCACATGCTTGTTAAATATAGCACGCTCCTGCAAACTATGCTTATTTATTTTGAAACGATGTATACTATGTATTTTGTTCGATTTTCACTCGCTTCGGTCAAATATTAATTGGTTAAATTATTTAAGCCTCAAAGGCCGTTTTATGACGTTTGAACTTCAAATGCCTTAACCATTATAACTTACGTTACGTTAAATAATAACGTACCAATTTTTTTACTGTTGACCAATGCGGGAGTAAATCTACTAGCGATCGTTAAAGTGTGAATTAATTCTAATTCCCATTTCGGCCTTCTAGTATTAGATTATTTTTATGGTGCCTTGAAGTAAGTATCAGTTTTGAAACTATATGAAACATGGGAAGTGTTTTAAAGTGTGTTAATACAGTTCCAGATAAGAAGTTTAATTTTGACGATGAATTGAGTGCTATACTATCGAGATATAAGCGATCAGTTGATGAAGAGAGGCATAACAGCACGGTTAAATTTTATGAAACTGTCGACGAATTTAATGAAGGTGCCTAAACAAATACTATTGATTTATATTTCATTGAATTTATATTGATGTTCAAGGTACAAATTTTGTACAATTGAAGTATTTTTTTACGGAGGCTCATAACGATTTTTTCATATTATTTATTTCATATTTACAGATACACTCAAGAGCTCAAATGATTCTGGTACTGTGAAAGCCCGAAAAATTCATACTGGAGATAGAGCTAAATTTTCACGAAGAATTGGTGTTGGATCCAGTAATGCTTCTGAACTCAGTTCTTTACATATTGAATACAATCACCCACACGATTTTGAGCATCACGCTGCAGAAAACAAAGTGGATTCCCAACATCCACTACAAGATAAAATTGATGGTTTGAGCCATGAAGAAATACATAAAATGCTAGGGAATTATTCGCAAAATATGAAAAATCGAGACTTATCGAAGTTGGTCGTTAACGAGCTGATACTCGGTACAGAAGTAATTGGAGATGCAAACGTTAAGCCTCTATCAAACATAACTTTCACACCCGAAAACGATACTTTGACAGCTATGGCTTTCATAGCAGGTAACTTATTAAATAAGTTATGGGATATGGAAAAAGATGCCACTGAAGGATCGTATGATACGGAAGCGGTAAAACGTACAAAAATAAATGATTTATTAGAATTATTTGAAGAACCCTTAAGTCTGAGACAGGAGCTTTTTCTGAAGAATGCTTTAGATCAATTGTCTAATGCCATTGACATAAACAAAGATATGAAGAATGTTACTCTTTGTGCAAATATTAAAGAAGCTGATGATATCAAAACAGAAAGCTTTAATTGTACAAAAAACTCTACTGAACCGAACGTGATGTCCAAAACTGATATTGAAAATAAAAACAAAACCAGTTTTCTGAAGCAGAAAAAAGAGACAATTAACGCACTTGATAAGATCGATTACGTTTTAAACTTAATAAAGAACTTTGAGGTTTTACAGAAAAAATTCAATAATCTGAAAAATATACAAACTGGGTCTAGTATTGAATCATCATCAGTTACAAAACATGAGAATTTGTCGGTAGATGAAAATGTTTCACTAAATGTATTTGGCAATCTTTTACATAAAATTACTAATTTATTAATACCAAATAAAAACTCAAAAAGAATGAGTAAAAGGGTAAAAAGTTACAATTTGTTGAGGCAAGATGATTTAGCAAAAACAAATGTAGAGAAGATATTTAATATTGATCTATCAAATGTACCAATGAGTAACAAGGACAGAATGATTATGGATTACTTAAGAAACATTCAGGGGAATCGTAATTGCTTTATTACCGATCTACAAAAAGCTGTTGGTACGCCACTTTTTAACGTTGAAGGAAGTATTCTGTATAATTTATCAGAATTTTTCAAAATTAAGTCATTTGGTGATCTACTGAAAGTAATGAAAGATGAGCCAGATATTGTTAAAAGTCAAAGTAGTACTTCTCCTACAACCACTACTTATCCTACATCGACTCAACCTAGTACAACGTCTGTTCCACACTTAAGAACTTCTTCAAAAAGTAAACCTGTCAAATTGATATCAACAAAAGAGAAGCTTAAAAATGATTTAAAAACGTTATTACAAGATTTAGTGGCTCTTCAGATGGAAAATGGTGTAAAAACTAAAAATAATATTAACATAGCTAGCGCTCTGCCTTGCATTTATAACATTTTGAGCGCTGATACTGATGATTCAAAGAATAATTTAAAGAATGAACGTGACCAAAATTCTATAAATAAAATAAAGACATTTATAGATACTTTAAAAACAGAGACTAAATTTATGTCACCAAGCAGAAGAAGTGATGTAGCTATATTCCCAAGGCCTAAATCAGCCATTGTATGGGAGCGAGCAATAAAAAATCTAGACAAACTACACAAGTTACCTAGTCGCAGAAATCTTATTCCAAACCCAAAGTCTTATAAAGAACTGAAAGAAATGATGGACAAAGTAGACTTATTAAGCAATTCATATAAACATTTTGCCCTACAGTCAGATGTAGCTCCTTCAGAAAGATTAATTTTACTGAAAACTCTCCAAGCAGATATCATGCAGTATGCAAAGGTCCTTGAAAATATTCAAACATCCTTCCAAACAGTCAAAAAGTTGCCTCGTCAAAATCAAAACGAATTTGAAGAATTTGTAGATAATGCTGCTAACCAAATTAATATTAACAAAAAAATATCTGATACCATAAGAAAATCGAAGAATAACAAATATCTATCCGATAACGAGAATTTCAGAGTGAGAGAGAGATCAAGCAAAGAATATAAGCAACAAATAAAAATGCCTAAAGTGGGTGAATCAGACGAAGACAATAATGTTAAAATAAGGAGGGATCAAATTATGAATCAGCTCATAATGAATCGCTTGCAGCTTTATATTAAAACAAAAGAAGCAACCGAGATTGATCTAAATTCGAATGTAAATTACAATGTAGCTAAACGAATACTACATTATTTAAAGAATGGGAACGTTCTTCTTGCAAAAGAACTATTTAAAGTATTTGTAGCAAATAAACAGAAGCAATCTGGCGTTCCACAAAACAAATTATCAGGTACTCAGTCAATATTCTTTATTTATTACTGCGTTAGCGTTAACGTATTTACACTTAACACAATCGTTTAGCCATGGAACGGTAAAAAGGCTTTATGATCATGATAGTATTTTGAATACTGCGAATGTTTATATTCTTGTTTTGCCCTATTCTGTGCGTGTGCCTAGGAGAACTGGTTTTTAATATAGCCACTTGTTATATTGCATTTCATTTCCGAATGGAGCTTTTGAAAAAATAATTAACTTTTATATTTCATGGTTTTCTACTGATTCATATTTGCGTAAACATATTATTATGTAATGAATTATTCGTTACTTTCTAGAACCTGTCAAGAGTAAAAAAGTAGAATCGAAAGGATTTAATATAGTGGCGTTCGAAAAACCTTTAATCAAAATTGAAGATCCGGGGAATATAAAAATGTTGACGGAAGATTATTTTCTCAAGCAATTAAGAAACTTGAGAGATTTAAAAGAATGAAGGAGAAAATTTTAGTTGAATTTTTTTATATTAAAATGTACCGATGTTTTATTCTACTTTTGTACTTTTCTACAAATAAATACAAAGTTTAAAATGATTGGTGTTTACATTTATTATAACATTTACGTCAATTTATTCGTATATCCACATCTTAATAACAGCCAATATACATCTTAATAAATATCATACCATCACATTCTGGGTATGGCCTATTTTAACTTTGCTTTATAAGCAACAGTAAAGCAGAGTCACATATCTTCTTCTCTCTTCTTACAGAAGTACCGCGCTTTTTCTACATTCATCACTCTTGTCACACATTCATGCCGATTTCTGACGTTTTTGATTCCCCCATCAGCAAATAATTGTCTTGTTATGGTTAAGAGAGGATAAGACCGCACCGTACGTATCTTCCAGTGTAACTAACTTAAACGTAGCTGGTGAAATGTGGGAGTGTACTGTACTACGCTCCTCTGCTTATCCCCTCGGGATTAGAGGCATGATGTTACGTATAGTCAAGTATTAGAGGAATATGGAGCCCAGACCTGCACGCCAGAGCGAAATCAAACTAGTGGCTTTCTATTTGCAAAAAAGTGTGTTTTGAGATTGAATGTCATTTCCTGTAATGGCTCAGGAAAATATTGCGAGCAAAGGGTTAAGTTATTATTAATGCTCACTAAGTCGTGTAGGGTGCCAACCCGCTCTTGGCGAGGGTAGCAGAGTGCAGTTGTAACCTTCCTCATTTAGAGGGACCGGTGGTCAACAGTGGCACGATAACAGGATTGATGTTGAGGACGACGAAGACCATAGTTCCAGTAGGGAGGTGGATGACAAAGAGACTGTATTAAGACAACACATAAAACACGAAAATGTTTATTGTACTTGAAATATGTACTATTCGGTTATTATGAACATTTTTCAGCCAGTCGAAACAACATAATTTAACCAAAACCAATATGATATCATCTGCAATTGAAATGTGTATAATATCCTGGTCCATAATATTGATATCTGATAGGTATGCTTTGATGAACACGATCAGCGCGAGAGCGTAGTTGTTTTAACTGTAGAATGCTTTGTTTGTCTTCTCTTTTTTCGACCTGTAAAAATAATTCATATTGATTTTGTTATGTGTAACAATGGTCCGAAGTGCTGGGCTTTATGTCTTGTTATATTTTTGCTAATATTTATTTATGATTATTTTTTGGGCTTTTTTATCGGTCAGATAAATGTGGATATGCCAGGGGTTAAAGTATTTTGCGTATGTTGTATGTGGCTGTGTGTCAATTGATCGAAATAAGCGAAATTGATACAATTGGGCAAAAGAGTACGAAATTAACGGCATTATGCATCAACAGCTGAATATTCTTTAAATGCAAAGTTGAAATTTAAACGTAATTATGATTGGGAAAAATTTCATTATTTACCATGTACTCGGGACGATCTGTTGTTTTTCCTCTTTTTGGATTCCATGCCTTTGTTTACTTTACCTTTCAGATAACCTGGAATTATACTCTTTATACGGTCTACGACTGCTTTGAAACCCCAAGCGGAACGCTTTTTTCTTTTCCAACCTATATTCAAATTCTGTTGTCTCCTGTCCATCGTTCCCCGGTACTGTAGCCTTCTTTGTTTCTCTAATTCATCAACTTTATTTTTCATTATTCGTTTAATTATTTCTGATTTCGGGAACTTTTTCTTTAGCATATTTTTTATATCATTTTTTGAATTCTGAAATAGCTTCTTCAGCTTCTGTATCATCGACAGCTTTTTCGTCGGTTTCATTATTTTAAGATCACGTGTTGCTTTCTTTCTTTGAGATTTTTGTATTTGAATAATTTTTTGCACTCTTTTATCTATGAGATTTAAGTTTTCTTTGATTCTTGTCACAGCTCTTTCTATCTTCTCTCCTTTGGCTATTGTCATTCGCCTATTACGAGCGAATTCTATTAAAGATATCATGTTTTCTATTTTGCCGACGTCCGATTCTAATGTAATGTGCAGTAACTTCATTCTGTGCAACTTATTCGTAACCTCACTATTTATGACGTCATCCATCATTTTATTCCATTTAGTTCCAATATTTTCCAAATAATTATCGAAATCATAATAAGTTTCACTAACAATGAGATCAATAACAGCAAATTCGTCTAAGTATAAGTATTTAATAACCCTTTTTAAAACCTTTCGAACATGACGAGAGAGTTTAATTAAAGGATCGGACTGGGAATTTGTAGATTCTTTGTTAATTTCTGTCAAAATCGAAGTCAGGTATTTTATGGCATTAAATGTTTCATTTTTTGTAACTGGTATATGTTTCCGCAGATTTTGCTGGGCTTCTTGTGATGATGAAATATCCACAGTAGATTCTCCCGTTGTGTATTGTTCAGGAAAAACATATTTTTTTATTGTACGCAATACTACCCTTAAATCTCTAGAAAAACTAGTGGAATTTCTTAGCATTTCTGTTTTGATAATATCTTCTATTGCCATATACATGTCACGTTTTAGTTTACGAATACAGTTTTCAAAGGTATCGAGATTAAATATTGTAATGTGATGCTTTGTATGATTATCATAAGAATTTGTAGAGTTAATATCGATAGAAGAATTATGTGTTCTTGCTATTTGTATTATGTTTTCTTGGATGGTGAGCAATTCCTCAAGTTCTTTTTCTTTGTCACTTGTTATTCTAATTAATCCATACAAAGCATCGTTAAGAATTTCTGCATACGTAAAGTTATTGCTTGTACAATTTCCTTCAATGTGTAATTGAGTTTGATTCGTTTTAGATTTAGAAGTATCTCGTTTTACTAAACGTATAGGATCGTATTCAGTATAATCCCCATGGTTTTTGCTAAGCTCTTTATAGTCAGGATTTTTATCTGTTTGAACTGCATTTATATCGTTCGCAGTTTTATAAGTAGTTTCGATTGTCCAACTTTCAAGAATATCGTTAAATTCTAAAACATCGATATCATTTATACTGTTTTGTGTTGCGGTTTTTGAAGTGGAAGATAATCCTAAAACAACATGATAATATTTTAGAGTTTCAACTTCTTTCTTCTCGCACATAGGACACATATACGAGCCGCCCCGTAATAGGATGTTGAATTCAACCTACGAGCTAACATTTCTCCGTACCGACAAAAGTCTGAACATAAGCATGCAAGGCCGCGCTAAAGAAAGAGACAGAAAAGAGATAAACTGATGTGAATGTCGGCTTGAGCTATAGAAATTGAAATGTCAAACAATGCTAATGTCAGAAATAGAAATGTATCACATTTTTGGTTTTTGCTATTTTTAGGAGTCGATGGATGGAGGACGTCGCCGGTTGTACGTATTTAATTTTTATTAATTGACAACACAAAGTTAAAACTCCATGCGTACGTCCCTGGGTCGACGCACTCATTTTTTAATTAATCAATTTACTGTTTTGGCAACAATTTAACTACTATTAGATAAACTAAGTTATTCCTTTCTTACCAGCTTCCGTTGATAACAAAGAAAGTTTATTATTAGTATCTGATTCGAATCTGTTGAATGTTTCATTGCCTTTAGGATATTCAAATATTTCTGTTGGCACAATAGTTTTTTCACTAAGATTAAGAGGCTCTGCTGCATATAGCCATTTGTATATATCTTTGTATGATACTCTGTCGATATTCATTAAACTACTATATTTAGCGGCAATAACTGAGCGTTTCTTTCTAATTTTTTGTGGTGTTGCCCCTGTAACAAATAATGCTTTATAAATATTAAAAACTTTTTGTAAAAATTATAAAAATTTTGTAAAAATTGTAAAAGTCTTTGTAAATGTAAAAGGATCATAGTAATTTCATATAAGATTTGAAGAAATTATAATAAAGAAATTTTGCACTAACTGTTCTTCAAACTGTCAATGACGACGCCAATCATTCGACGGTCTATATGTATCTTCGGTCCAGGTCTGCATTGCTGCGTATCTTTGCACGTCCATCTACCTTCCGCATTGCACGAGCAAGACTTACAGCCTAAGCAAATGTTTTCTACACGTGGGGTAAAAATGGATGTTTAATTAAAATTAAGTAAGAATAGGTATGAAGAAAAATTATTATTAGGTATTAAGTACAAACGTAATCACGCTTGTAATCCTTGAAGAGGTAGGCAGAGGAATGTAGAACACTCCCACGAATCAACAGTTACGTTTACGTCCCACTAAGGAATAGGTGATAAACCTATTGCCATATATCCCGACTACGAGCCACTAACCAATTAATAAGAATAGGTATTCAAATGACATAAAAGGTAATGCACATTAGTCAGGTAGGCGAATAATCTAGTATTGTATTCGATCACCATTAAATGGGTTAGAAGACTATGTTCTCATTCTGAAGGACAACGGCACAGTACAACAATAGATGGAGTGATGATCATAACAATGATGATGATCATAGTGATGACGGTGAAGTGCTTATATGGATTAAAGAGAATGACAGTGCCAGGGCTAAAGATAGAAATTATAAAAAAGTAGCTACGTATATTACCTTTCGTGCAGTCCGTGTACTGTGATATGAAGGGCACGCAACCCTTATGTACAGACGACGATAATGCTGAAAATGTTCAGTAATCGTTTGTATCATTTTATATTAGCAACTTTAAATGTACATTTGCGGTCCGTTCATCGCATTTTCAATACTTATTAATCAGAAGTTCCTTAGGTTTATTCGACATATTTACTTGGTAGAGAAACATAAAATATACGACAGACTGATACAAAACGTGGTGACAATCATTTTTGCGATCGTCTAATGCAATCCTCGTGTAGGTCGTAATACTTTGCCTGAACCTAGGATCTCTTGGACTAGGATCACTTCGCTAACGAGTTGGTCGATTGAATGGAAACGACCAATGAATTTCATTTATAACACTTGAAACTAAAGATGTAATATATAGTATACCTGTGTCGATCAGATCAAACATCATAACATCGATTTTATCACCAGTCTCTTCTCCTTTCTCATCTCGGTCTTCATCCTCTTGTAACACTTTACTAGCTTCCGCGTAATATTCACATTCCGCTTCGCTCGTGGACACACAGTTACCGTGGTAACAAAGTTCGCAAGCTGAGTTTGATCGACGGAAAGGATTCCATGGTTTCATATGTGTGAACATTTCGGCATAACATAATGCACCTGCGGATAGAAATTGAATAAAACGGACAAGACAATCGTTATATACGTACATAATATAAGAGATTCCTTATGGCTGATATGATTTGCGACGATATAAATTTACATTCATATAGTACTCGTATACATCCCCCACGTGCGAAATATGCTTGCAAAAGATACTCGTATATAATACGTATCCCAACAACACAAGTTTCATCTCGAAATATACTACGTTTATAATTATATAAGTACTTGCTGCAAAGTAATTATCATCATCATTTTCATTACCTTATCTCTGCCCAGCTGTGGGCTGAGATCTCTCCCCTAACGGGCGCCGCCGTGCCCTCATTTCGGCTTGGTAAATTTATTAAAATTGAATTTCAAAAGTGGAACTCCTGATACAATTAACTATGTACTGTAGATTTAGTGATATTAGTTTACAACAGGACGCTGGCATTCGATTATTAGTCAGATTAACTAACAAAGTATAATAATGTTACAATAAGTGCGGTTGATAAAGAATTATTCGAAATTAGTCACAAATGCATAGGTACTCCTGAGGTATGAAATACTGGCCTTTATACAAGTGTAATTGTTTACATAACAATTACTTCGCAGTAGAACGATGTGCAGAAAATATGTGAGAGCAGTGCTAATTATGTCTTAGAACTCAGCCACACCCTGAAGGTTCCGAGTTCAAGTCCTGGCGTACACCTCGGTACAAAACATGTGCGTTTTAAAATTTAACATTCCTAATTATATAACGTTGAAAGAAAACATCCTATGGAAATATGCATATTTTGGAGGTTTCCACAATGTTCTAGGTGAAGATTGCCAGGCAATCTTAGCCAGCGTGGCAGACTACAGCTTTAACAATTTTTGTTCTGAGACAAAGTCACAGGAAACAGTCAATGGATAAAAAGGTTGACGATGAGGAAGATAGAAGTCTACCATTGGTTACTGTACAAGCGTATCATATATACATTGAGCCTCTTATAATAGTTAATTTCGTTAATTAATAATTAACTCCATCAGGGTTTTGGCCCTTCCTAGTACTTAAAGCGTAGCTATTTTTCAAAGTACGTCACCACGCTTATGACATATGATATCAGTATGACACCAAATACTAGAATAGTTTAAGATTAAATAATTGTTAGAGTAGAACAGATTGTTCAAGTTTTTGTGTCGCCGTAAGCGGTAAGTAAAATAAAAATAAACGAATTCTAACAATATAGTTGAAAAGTTAACACAGTAAAAAATGAAGAATGAATTGAATTATCAATCATATCATCAATCAATTAAAAATTACACAAAAAAAATGTAATGGGACAAAAATAGTGAAAAAAGCAAGAATGTGTAATGCTTAGAGTCAAACTCAAATATAGTAACGAGAAGAAAGCGGTATTAAAGAAAGGATGTATTACGGTTAAAGTTGTTGAAATTGCCAACAGTAATGATAAACAATTTACCGGCCACGCAGAGAAAGATGCAGGACGCGCACAACATAGCGGCGAAGGCATGCGATACTGTTTGCGTAATGAATGCTTTTCAAAGGGTGGACGGGCTCGGACTTGTGGTATTTAATCAATTTAAATTAAAGGCTTCTTTTTATGAATATCTAACAATGTCCCTTTATTTCTAAGCAACAGTTATGTAGTCAACAGTTAGGACTTAAAATTTGAATTTTACGAAACAGCTAAGAGAAACATCATTAGTGACATTTTCTTTAATTCCAATCACTTTAATGTTACTGGTGCTAGAATTCCTGTCTCCTTGTTTGATTCTACTTCTTGCTATTTCAGTACTTGATATGTACTATTAATAACGAATACTGCAGATAAATAAACAAACATATTTCAATTAACTATTATCTCATCATTACTATTGCTATTGTTTGTTACGTGTTCATTATGATCATCATCAACATAATTAGCCCTTTTTATCTTATCAGAAACGAATATTAGATCTTAAAATGCACATACTCGTACTTTTGTAAAGTAAAATGTGTGCGCAAGGTGCCGAATCTAGAAGTCTGGGAGCGAGTAAATGAAATCTAGATCTTGACCAGGTTTTTACCGCATTTATCCTGAGTACCACATATTAAAGTATGCATAATTAACATTTTACTACAATGTCAGGATGTATAATTGGCATTTTTTTCTTTCTGTGCTCGTCGAGTCCATGCCTGCCCGAGAAACGTGAAAATTTTCGAAATGTTTACAAACAGCAGTGCGCTCGAGTTTCGTCAAATATTATGCGCCTGCGCGTAATCTCGCAGTTTGCAATATGCTGGCATTGATCCTGCTCTTGGGTGGTTTTCAGCATGCGGTCGCTAAGGGTAAGGGATTTTAGATATGTATGTATATATTGCAATACAATACTACTATTCGATTGTATTCTACGTCATGTTTTAATACCTATTTGGAACTTAGTGACATCATAGGATTTACATGTGTTGTTCATTTAGAAGGGCACCGAGGCCTTGATAGTCGTCACGACATGAATTTGGTTTCTTTTACTTCTATTACTATGTGGGCAGTAGTGGAGACGGGGCGAGAGGCTGTCTTCTGCGATCCCAACCCTCAGTGGACAGGCATAGGCTGATGACGATGATTCTTAAAAGTGTTTCTATAAGTGTGATGTAATTTTTGTGTAAGTATTGTTTGCAACGTTGGCACAGGTTATTATGGGATTAGTTGTCCATGTGTGGTACCTCCCGGCTGAATACTACGTGTGCCTATAGGTACCTAGGCAACGTATTCAGCTTTGTTTATTATTCGTATGAAATACTATGCATAGTTCAGATTTTGTGGACTTTGATATATACGGCCGTCACGTGAAAATTTATTTATTATTTATTCAGACAGTTTTATCATGTCTATCATGTTTTGCTTATTTTTAATATGTTTTATTTCGCTTTCCCAGGTGTTACAACAGACTCAAAGTATGTGATAAGAAAAATTGCCTCCTGTCCCGATGTGGGGTTTTTCTTCCGGCAAGAACCGTCCCCCAATGGGGTCGAACCCTTGTGCCTTCTTTGCTTCTGTCAAGATAATGGCACCGCTACTTGCTGGAAAAGACAAAATAGGCGATGTGACGCAAAGCATTATCATAGTATTGAAAAGAGGTCAGGATTTAATGTTAGAGATACCTAGATATTGTAGAGATATTTAGGAAGTGTGCGCAGTGCATGTTTCATGTGTGGATAATTTAAACCTGTTATATTTCTCTATCATTATTGTTTTTACTGCTGCTTACATTGACATTTAAAAATATAACCAAAGCAAAAAGGGCATTTTGCGAACATAAGTTGGCCAGCCTCGTTGGTCGTGTTGGTTGTAAGCGCGCCTTCAGATCGGGAGGTTCTGGGTTCAATTCCCAGGTCGGGCACTTCTGGATTTTTCTGATTTAGATTTTCTACTAGTGGCTCTTAGTCTGGAAATGTGTCCGATGTATGGCAATAATCTCACCACCTACTCTATAGTGGACCGTAAACATATCTGGTGAACCGTGGGAGTGCACTACATTCCTTTGCCTACCTCTTCGGGGATTATAGGCGTGATGTTACGTTACGATAAATTGGCGATGTTAATGGAAATTAGTCAAATGACAATTTCAAGTAAAAGCGCCTAAATTTTTCTCATTCCTAGGGATTCGAGGATACGACGGAGTCCCATAAGTTTGGGCGAAATTTTCGTACGAGACGCT
>DWTO01000826.1:0-18714 GCA_018244755.1 Jemadia pseudognetus | reverse complement strand
TGTGAATATACATACATATCGTCACGCCAGGTCCCTTGCGGGGTAGGCAGAGAGCACAGGGTGCCAAATATCTCTATCCTTGCACACCTGTCGTGCCTCAAACACATACATATAGAAATATGTGTGTATGTATCATTCGTATGAAAGGTTCAAAGTGTTTAATATTTTGGCATAAACATATTTTTATCCAATCTCTATTCAAACCTAACAGAAGTTAAAATGTTATGACGAGATAATCAAATGCTGAAGACAAACATATATGGTCTGCATGGGACAGATAAAAAAGGTAATGATAAGTTAACATGCACAAGTACTATTAACACTTGGTTAATTTTGAAATAAAGAAACACCACACTTGTAATCCCCGAAAAGGTAGGCAGAGGAGTGTAGTATACTGCCATGTTTGACCTCACATAATCTTAATTTCACCGCTTATAAAGTTTATTTCTGTGATTGAGCTACACATTTTTTAAGACAATAATCACATTGGTTCACCGCTAGGCTCACAACCTATTTCAAAATGGGACATAAACGTAACTGGTGAAATGTGGAAGTGTATGACAAATCCTCTGCCTACCTCTTCGGTAATTACAGGCGCGACGCAATAATAACATGTTATTAATCATTGAGCTTATTGTAAAAATAATAAATTTAAGAAATACAAGCTTATTATCCTACGAATATTTATTCTCTTGTCAAATGTGGATAATGGCTTAAACTACTATTTCTTAATGTGAAAAATTTATATTACTGAAAAACGATATCAATAACTAAAATGATCATTCCATTGAAATGTAAACGGTTATTTAATTGATTTGTTTAATACACTAAAGTCATGCTCATAGATTACAGAATATGGAAATTCAATCTTAAAGAATAGTATCAAGCAAAATCCACCCCTGTATCAAGTAAATCCCTTACTAATACGGTTGCCTTTCGCGGCAAAATACGCAGCAGGTGACCGAGGTAGAGCAAATGCTTCGGCACTGATACTTCTGGATAGTTCCGACGCACACTCTCCAGTATGGAACAAGCTGCCTTTGCTGGGGTTATAGTGCCAAAATAACTTGGAATCCTGTAAAAGTTTTGTCAAATAAGTTTTCTATAAAAATCTTTTATCGAATAGATTAGTTGTAGTGCGGGGCAATTGGTAAAATTCCTAATGAGAACAAAGTTTCTTCAAAGTTAATTTAATAACAGTTATATTTACATACAGTGCATAATAAATAGTTTTGATTGTTCTATTGTAGATCACAAGGTATTAAAAACAATAACTAGTATTTTTTTATTGGGGTTGAGTCCAAGGAGGAAGGCACCCCAGCCTTGTGAATGCTGTTTATGCCCACAACTGTCATTTGATATTTGCTGCTAATACTTTATTAAGTGTTATGAAATATGAGGATTGTCTTCAAGGATTACAAGAGTTGGGAGTGATACTAAGCTCGCTAATAGATAAGTCTGAATTATTTATACTCTGATATAAATAGTTAATGACATTAATATATTACTATTAAGAATATCATTCTGCTAAGTTTGCCCTTTTTAACTTATATGTATCTTAATATTATAGATTAATAAGTAAATAAAAAATAATTTATTACTGCTAAAGTAAGGGAAGTTCTAAATGATAGGGTAAAAATACAACTTACTTTAATCTTAAGTCTGAATTGTCTTCTACAATGAACGGGTAGATGTGTGTAAGAGTAACATAGACTCCATGTGTTTTACTTATTCTAAGATCCTCCATCAGTGACTCAGCCAAGCCCTGGACGGCAAACTGAGCGACACTGAGAGGCATCTGGTTCTTTATGTAACTGAGGCCAGCAACTGATGTGAGAGCAACAATGTGGCCATGATTTTTAGCCTTCATAGCTGGCACGAATTGATCTATAAGCTGTAAAGACATTAAACATTTTAAAATGAACAGTCCTGCAACAAGAACAATTTACTTCAAACTCGTTAACTTCATTATTAGGTATAAATTAACTTATGACATTAATTTGGTCAAGAAAACTACTAAAGTATTAAGAATAATTATTATGCATATGTATGTTTGAAGAAGAGTGCTGAGCACTACTGAAAATTGAACCGTAACTATTAATTTATATAATTTTCTTTATCTTAGTAACAGGAAAATATACAAATCATATACTTTGCACACTAAGCATTAACTTACATAAAAATAAGAAGTCAAAGTGAGATCTAAAGTAGCGTGAATATTTTGAGGGGGCTGTGTCATCAAAGACCTCGGGCTGGGGATACCACAGCAATAAAACAGCATGCTGACAAAGTCTATGCCCTTCAACTGTGTTGCCAGGTTTGTTACATTTTCCCTCTTTGTCACATCACAGGTGAAGCTGTATGCTTTGCCACCTTTTTGTTTTATTATTTCCACAGTCTTCCTGTTGTTAGTTTCATTGATATCAACACACAGAACAATGGCCCCGAGGGCTGCTAACTGTACAGCCAGCTCCTTACCAACTCCTCTCCCAGATCCTATCACCTGGAATTTCATTACAAATGTTATATTGCTGTTAATAATGTAAGGTTATTATTACAACTGAGTATGTAAATATGCATTCAGTCTATTATTGAACAAAAAATTATATAAGTTAGACAATAAAAAAATACAGTAAAAATCAGACATTTTCAGAAAAACAATTTCATTTTTTGATGAACAAATTTTAACACATCAACAAAAGTAGTTCCACAGAATTGTCTTTATACAACCAAGAGGTGGCATGGTGAAGGAACTTGTCATGTCACTGTGTCTCTTAATATATTCAACAAATAGATTCAAATCTTAAAACAGATATGACACAGCCCAAGATTAACCAGCCACAAATAGTACTCATATTTGAAAGATCATTTGACAATACACACTAAGATAAAATTAAGAATACGAGAAAAATTTATAGATGTATATGTGGGTATATATTTGAACTTACCATAGCTGTTTCCAGTGAGAGAGACTTCATGGGTGGTGGTCGGAAGAGCTCATAGGCAGCCTGTGCTATTGCATACATGGCATTCACAATCACCCACATAATATCGACCATCAGAATGCACAGAGAGTACATCCGTAGCAACATGTTGACAGGAAACATGGGATTCAGTACTGAACTCAGTATATTAGATACCATGTTTGAAGCCTGAAATTAATTATATATTACATTGTCTCTATTATAATTGTTATGTCACAGTAAGATGGGTGTTTTTAGTTAAAAAAAAGAAAATCGCATCTGTTATACATATTTATAAATGGTATACTAAAATGCATTAATATAATATCTGAACATACTCAACTCTACACTAACACTACAACTCAGTATCTTGACTGCCTCATTGGTCGTGTTGGTTATAAGTGTGACTGCCGATCAGGAGGTCCTGGGTTGGATTCCCGGGTCGGGCACTATAGAATTCTTCTAATTTAGATTTCCTATTAGTGGCTTGTAGTCTGGATTTGGTGCATGGCAATAGTCTCAACAACTATTCTATAGTGGGATGTAAACGTAACTGGAGAAACGTGGGAGTGTTCTACACTCCTCTGCCTACCTCTTCAGGGATAACAGGCGTGATAATATCTCAATATATCAAATTGCTAACTCCAGAATACTAAAAGTAATTTCGCAGTTTAACGTCAACTATATTAGAGTTTTACCAAAAGTATAAAACATTGGAAACTTACCATGATTATTATTAAAGCCGCCACATATCACCTGTAATTTAAACTGATATTAAACAAACTCAAATCTATCAAAATAGCTCATAGAAGTTTTATTTAATAAGTAAAATTCTAATTCTTGCCTTGACCGCAATGCTTAGTTAAGGCATACAGATAAGTTCGTTATCATCCAAAATTAAATACAATTACAAAGTGCATGGTCGATAACCCACCATCACAAAACTGTGTGTTTATCATAGAAACTCCGTTTTTGATAAATCGTTAAGATAACGAACGTAGTCGTATGAAACGTCGCAGTGTTTTTTTAATATTACTTTTTGATATATCTACATAGCTTAACTGTATAACAGGATACGAAATAAGGCCTAAATCTTATCAAATCAAATTAACCGGTGCAAGCAAATCAAATACAAGTGATAATAATAAAAACTTTCGTTGATTTCACTGTGAAGTGTCAATGTCAAATCAACGGTTGCATAAAAAAGACCGAAACTAAAATGTTATGATACTTATATTTGTAACAACATGAATTAGAAGATCGCTTGTAAGCCATTAAACTTACGACAGAATTTTTTATGAAATTTTGTTTTAGTGAATTATTTTAACTTATTGTCACTTTGTCATCAGGTAGGTATCAGCGAGGGAATAAAGGTAACCAACGACGTACTGTCATTAGCAGTGTCTGCCGTCTGCCTGACAGTCTGACACTGTCTGATAAAAATCTTGAAATACAAATAACAATAATCTGAATTGGTTTTTTTTCACATTCTTATATTTTGCAAAATTCTGATAGTATAATTTACAAGACTAGTGTAATTATATGCAGTTATGGCTTTTATATATCAAGGTGATTCAGATTTAGAAGCGAAGGCTAAAAAAGGTACATCCTAGTTTATTATTAACTTTTCAATGTTTCTCATCCCTACAGCCCTAACGCAGAAATATTTTACAGCCGCGGAGAGGATATCAGAAAATATGCATATAGTTGCCAACGAGCCATCTCTAGCATTGTATAGACTTCAGGAGCACGTGAGGAAAGCTTTACCGCCGATGGTGGAAAGGAGGGTGGAAGTAACGAAACTACAACACGAATTACAAGGGCGCTGTTACGATGTCGAATACGCTCTCAGGTGGTGCCATAAAACTTTAAATATTTCTATGGTTTAATTCTTCTTTGTGGTTTATATTTGTTGGGGCGAAGAAACAATACATCACCCGACCCTCATGCCTGGTAGCCAAGAGGCGACTGCACTCAGTGGCAGTTGATTCCGGTATGATGCCGCCTGTCTAGTTATGTCTCTGATCGCTTACAGGCAGTAGCATAGGCAGTGCAAAGCAGCCATGCTCTGTGATCCCAACCCATATTTCTAACATGGGGTCTATGGGCAGAAACCCCCCAGGGGTGGTCTATGTCCACTAATAATAATGTGTGTGTGTGGTTTATTTAATTTCTTTTCTAGTATTATAAGTCCTATTGTGTAGTATCAGAGTAATTTAATTTAATTTCTATTCTAGTATTATAAGTCCTATTGTGTCGTATCAGAGTAGTACCTTATAGTAAGTGATATTTAATCTTAAAACACACATTTTGTAAAAGAGTGCACACTAGTATTTGTACCCATGCTTCTGGAGTGAGACATCAAATTTCAAACCTCTAAGCTATCACTACTACTTAAAGATTCTTACTTAATTGTTAAACCCAGAGGAATGACGGAAGGATCTTTAAATGCATACATTATAAGATATCAAAGATGTAGCTTGATTATGGTATGCTAACACACAATATTCTTATAAAAGCTCTATTAACTTAGTATTAATACTATATTTTGTATATCTTATTTGTCATAAAACACTTGACTAAAACCTGCCTCATTTTGCCCAGTAGTCAGACAAAGTATAATTTGGTTATTTGAAGTTGAACTTTCCAGTAGTAGCAAGAAACCAGATTTTAGTTTGGCAATGGGCTTACCCTCTATTACACTGAGTGTATAATATATGGTAATAGTTGGGGATACTACACATGTCGGTCTACCCCTTAGGAGATATATAGATGTGATGTTATGTTACTAATGACTAATATATATTTTTTTATGATTCCAGTGCAGTAAAATCAATGGATGGAGCGGCAACTAGTTTCCAGAATATCCAGGATATGCTAAAACAGTCAATATTTTTGAAACAACAGTTAAAGTATGAGGAAGCAAGACGAAATAAAAAAGACTCAAATTCAGTTTATAAACGTCTCTCAGCTCACATTGTTCTTGATTTACCTGATTTGTCTGAGTTCTCGATGGTCCGTGAAACTACAAATAGGATAGAGAATATAATGGCGCATGCAAGAGGGTCTAACACTGAACTGCATAGATCTCACACTACTTTGCACTAACTGAGTAACAATTTGCATAAAATATTCCAGGTGTTGGAACACATTCATCATAATTAAATGTCAGTGAAATCACTCGTCATTTGGGGTGAAAATGGGTAGTGGTAGCAAATGGTAAAAACGTATTAACCCAGTGTATGTCAATAACTGTAGATAATTAAAAACTTAACATCTAATATCAACTTAAGGCGCTGTTTAAATGTAAATAACGCAAATTACTTTGCTATATAAAAACTATTTTAAATAGCAAAGGAAAAATTTGGTAGATGAATCTTCCATTTTATGATTATAGATTCAAGCATTAACCCTTGTTATCTATGCATACAATGTCAGTATTAACTGAAACATTAGATTAGACTTTATCGGAACTTTATCAGAATAGAAATATTCTGTAAGTATAAGTTTTCTTATAGTTCGTACTGATTTCAGGCCAGATATTTAAAGCCATGTCGGCAGGAGTTGTTCATAGACATTGAAAAGCTATTGATTGATTTCAACTGAGGTTCACGTAAGGAAGAGAGTGAGAGAGATATATGGAATCAAATGTCTATATTTGTGTTGTCTAAAACATTGTAAACTTTGTCGACAACCCTCTAATGATTCTCTATTTCTACTATAAAATAATTGTCAGTATTGGACCTACAAAAATAATTAATATCCTCTAGTCACCTAAAATTATAATTATGATCTCATTATTATGTTAATAATTAACCTCAATTTGCAGATTCTTATTACATAAGTGATGTATGTCTTAATAGGTTAACACACATTTAATTTTATATACCATGCTTAAAGCAAAGCTACATATTTAGTTTGTGGATAAATCATCTAATTAATCATTATTTGTATAATCAACACTCTTGTATAGTTGAACTGTTGCATCAGCTTATTCTACTAATATGAACATTATTTCTCATTTGTGTATTTGTGTATAATCCGCTTAATGTTTGTTCTATTTTAATATGTGTATTATATTATGTACAATTGTATATACATATGCCTCTATACATCAGGATGAATAAGCGTTTTTATTAATAAAAGAATATCAGCCATCTTACATTTGTATTTCTTCATAAGTTTACAAATTAAAGCTTACTCCACAGCTTGGGCATTTAACACAAAACTTACAAGAATCGTTTGTCTTGCTTATACTTAACAAAATTGCTTATTAACATAATTAATATTGTTTCATACAAAAATGTTTTATCTATTGAATATTGCAGACCATGGCAATTCCTTTAATTTGGTTATGTCATACTTTTTTTCAAATGGCAAAAGCGCTTCCACTTTTTCCCTTGGTGGCTGTACTTTCGGCTTACGTGGTAACAGATATTTCAGATGCCAAGATTTAGGTTTATCAATTGTGTGCCGTCCTGTCTCACTCATTATTATAGAATTATATATATAATCTATGGGGATCGCCGATATAACATAAGAATAGATAATATGATTTTCAGCTTGAAGTAGTTCCATTGTCTCAAACACGGAGGCCCAGTTGAGGTTGCTGTCTAACACTTGGATATTAACTAAAACCTGTGGAAGGAATACTTAGTAAAGTACCCTCAAGTCTTGTCAACACTAAAAGTTTAAAATTGGTCAGCAGTAATCAGTTGCTAATAAAATAGCTGGGAAGTTGTAAATTTCGGATATTAAAACCTTAGAACCAAAGACTTGGACCCATATGTTTGTTAAACAAAAGTTTTCTTTGAAGTTTAGTGTAACGCAATAATGACAAGGTTTTATACAGAAACTCTCAGCTAATAATGCACATGTATCAGAGATGTATGCTTAAATACTGTACTTAGAAAGTTCATCATCATTCAGCCTTAGTCTACTGCTCTATATAGGTCTTTCGAAAAGGGATTCTTCCCATATCGGCACCCTTGGCATTAAGGAGTTTAGTTGTAGGTACATGAATAGGCTGTACTATACCGATATCAACTGGTTATTTTTAAAAAATATTTTTTTTTTACATTATTAGGTACCTCAGTGACGTCATTTATGGTAAAGCTTTTGAAATATCTGGCAAATATTTTGCTGACGTCCACATAGTTCTTGAGGTGCACCACGACGGTGTACCCCTTGTTGCTGTAGCGCTCCACCAAGTTGTCAATTCGGTCGATGTCGAAAATGCGACCGTCGACCAAAATCGCCAAGCGGTCCGCCACCGGCATATGGCTCTCCACACTGGAAGTACATATATTTCAACTTCATATTGAAGGTCTATGTATTCTCTAAAACTATACAGCTGACATTCAGTATAGGTACTGTATATATTACTGATCGATTTCTTCGTGTTGGTTGCAAATGCGACTACTGAACGAGAGGTCCTGGGTTCAAATCCCGGGTCGGGCACTATTTGATTTTTCTTAGATTTTCCAATAATCGGTTGGAGTCTAGATATGTGCCCGGTGTATGGCAAGCAATAGGCTCATCACATATTTCTTAATGGGACGTAAACGTAACTAGTGAAACGTGGGAGTGTACTATATTGCTCTGACTGATGTTACGTTTTATATTACGTTATTCTTTGAATGTTTCATTGAAGGATTTAGAGCTTACTTTTATGTGACCTCTATAACTGCTTGTAAGCCCCTTGTTTAATTCGATCAGACGTAGGTACGTAGCTGCGTGTATTTAACTTATTTTACTTCAAAATGAATAAATGAAACGAATAATACTTTTTTCATTAATAGAAAATTGTATTTATACATGAATTTTTACGCTATTTACACCGATTTCTAATGTTAAACCTGTACAAAGCGTGTCAAACCTGTACAAAGCATGTTAAACCTGTACAAAGCGTGTTAAACCTGTACAGAGCGTGTTAAACCTGTACAGAGCGTGTTAAACCTGTACAAAGCGTGTTAAACCTGTACAAAGCGTGTTAAACCTGTACAAAGCGTGTTAAACCTGTACAAAGCGTGTAAAATCTGCCAACGGGCACTTGAAACGGCCAAGGCCCTTAACCTTTCTCATTCCGAGACCCGGGTGTAATATACATATGTCATAATAATAAGAGGTTGGATGGTGATAGCACTATATTAAAAATTAACATACCTACTGGACGATATAAAGATGCCGTGGCCCCTTTTTCTTAGATGGAACATTATGTGGTACATTGCCCGACGGACGGAGTACTTCTGGTACGCGGTGCATTCGTCGAGAATGATCACGGGCGGCGCCCCGACAACTGCGCCTATGAAATTAACACGTTTCCGCTCGTTCGTGCGGAGTTTCTTGATACACATCTTGGAAAATTTTTGTAATTCTGCAAATTCGATAGTTAAGATTATGGTCTTTTCAACTGAAGTTGCTAATATGTAAAAGTAGTTCTAGTTAATAATATTAGTTAGCCTATAGCAGTCAATATCAAAAGATGTATTATAAGTAGAAATAATAATGGCAAACTGAGCATTCTAAGAACAATAAATGTAATAATGTATATAACGTTTCTGTATATTATGTCCAAGTTTCTTTACATTATCTAAACGTAACATCTCGCCTGTAATCCCCCGAGAGGTAGGCAGAGGAATGTATTACACTCCCACGATTCAATATTATTATAGGAAATTTATACACGGTACGTACAAAAATTCGGGAAATGGGGCAATCATATGCAAACATGTAACAATAAGTGCAAATTTGTAATTTTATATACACACCCAGTGCATCGATATATTTCATAAGTTCCGCCTCCGTATGCGCCTCGGGTACTCCGCGTAACGTCGCTATCATTTCCAAAGCATCATACACAGTCATCCACTGCGGCAAGGAATCGAGCTCACAGCTCAGTGAAATATTACGTGAGTACTAACGGCCCGCCATGCAATGGGGAATTTAAAACATTAACGATATATTCCTACGGTATTGTAAGTTGTATAAGTCATTACAATATTGTAATAGTACCATGTAAGGCTGCCTCTGAAACTTCCATTTTGACATAGACCAGAGGGCACCCTCGGTGGGCAAATGGTAGCCAGCCAGGACCTCGCACAGCTGAAAGCGTCCATGATGACGTAACCCTGACAAAGCTAACGATTCCCCTCTTCCCAGTCGCAAGCTGACGTTTCGAATGGCATACCGCCCTTTGTCTTTATACCACACATTTTGCGCTAGAAGATACTCGCTGACAACCACCGATTTATGAGCTAGAAAACATTTCTTTTTAATATACTTAACCTTAAAAACAGTGGTAGTTATAAGGTACATATGAACAAACGTATCTTCACACCAGACCCTTACGGGGGAGGCAGAGTTTACAGAGTACCAAATATCTATTAGGAAACTTAGTACATAGTATGTAGTTATTAGTATAAAATCATGTTCAAAAAACGTACATTGTTTAGGTCGCAATGCTGCAATCTTATTGTGAACGTCTTCTTTCTCCTGCTGCACTCCCATCGAATCATTGTCTGCCGGATGTTTCTGTCTATAAATCCAGTTCGTGGCGACGAACACGGACAACCGCTGCATCACCTTGTATTCCCACAGGAGCAGCAGGGTCATATACACCAGAGCTGTCGTCAAAATCGCGTTCATCTCCATTAGAACACCAGGATCCGTCGACAAAATGTTCTTTCGTGAGAAACATTTCTGCAGTATGCCGCACTTAGCTAAAACAGGCAATCTGGTTGAGATCATTTATGGGACTATTACATATTTTATCTTAGAAATGAGCCCGTATAACTTACCACAACATTTATGAAGTGTCTTAGACGTACAAAGATGCTTTCTCTTGAATACGACACATTCACTGTTGTAAAAGAAGACTTGCTTTATTTTAACAAAAGCATAGGCCATGTTAAATTGTGGGGAGAGACTCATGAAATGCAAAACATAATTGAGAGCATTTCCGTACAACAATTTGGCAACAACAGTAGTTTCTCCTGAAAAGGAAATTTTTTTTCTTGTAATACGTGACGTAACATTACGCCTATAATCCCCGAATAGGTAGGCAGAGGTATGTAGAACACTCCTACGTATCACCAGTTACGTTTACGGCTCACTATGGAATCGGTTGTGAGCATATTGCCATACACTGGGCACGTATCCAGACTAGTAGAAAAAATAAATTAAAAAATTTAGTAGTACCCGACCCCGGTATTGAACTCAGGACCTCCCGACCGGCAGTCGCACTTGCAATCAACACGACCAACGGGGCTGTCTTTATTGTAATAATTAGATAAAATTTTGTGAATGTCTTTAATGGGAGTGCAACTTACCGAACAATATGTTAACGATCACGAACGTCATGGTGTTCAACGCGGACCACGGGCTCAGGCTGAAAAGGTAAGCTTGGGGCACGCAACCTACGCCATAAATTACCAACATGAAAGGAACTATTGCTGTAACAAATTATTTAATCATCGTTATAGATTAGCACTAATGCAACTATCTAGTGAATTTTTCTACTCCTCAAAAAAGATTATACGGTACGAGACGCACGGTTTCCAACGATTTTGTAGTAGCAGTTTCTCGAAATCTTAAGTAGGTAGCTTGCACTACGCTTTGCAGGAGAACAGAGCAAGAACAGAATGTCGACACTTTGTCGAGGACAGGTAATTTCACAAGTTTTGAGGCGTGAATGTGTTAGCTCATGGTAACAAATGAATTACTTTATCAAGAATTGTTAATAGTTTCGCAGTTGGATTGCTGTGATGTGTGTCATTTCTGTTTATTTGGGATTAAAAACATTCTAACAACGCCAATGCTAATAAGTAGGTAAGTATGTACTTATAAAAAATTCTATATTTTCCCTTGTCTTTACTATATGATTACTACGTCAAGCAGAAATGAAATACCGAGATCGTAGTAACTAAAATGCGAGGGTGCTATCAAAAACATGAGCAACAGCATGGCCGCAGTCATTATCATCACTAAAATCCAATACATGATCAGATCACATATGTACAGTGTGGTCCAGTAACTTATCGGCGAAAAATCCATTGCATTGCTCTGCAAGAAATGTTCATAATTTGAAATTTTATCTTAATAACCGTGATGAATATTCATATTATCATACAATTATTTTGTTAGCGTAGAGGAATACACGGTGAAAGTACCGTTTAAATGGTAGGTACTCACTTGAGTGTGTCTTATAAGGCCATATTCCATGGTGGGTAACAGGGTTATATGAGAAATAGTTAATATAAGCAAAAATTGGATCATCAGCGGAGGAGCCGCGGCGTCACGTAACCACTGAAATTAACATAATTCTAACTAATAACCGTGCAGAGGTATAGTGAGAAATAACAGCATAGCAAATTAAAAATTACACAAAACCAAACTTGGTGCGTCGAAACTTCTAATATGAGGTCGCCGAGACTGATTGTTTTCGAAAATGGAATGGATTTTTTATCTGTATTTTAAGTTGCATACGGCATAGGCATAGGCATACGGTTCGGTGAGCAACTGGCTGCAATTGAAATAGATTGCAATTGTTCTCAAATTTTGTGCTTCTACTACAAATATTATAGTCTTTCGGCTGCGACTTCAGAACGTTACCATACGATCCAAGTGAGTTACTGACTCCCTACTAAATCACAGTAGTTCGTATCGCTCGATGTGGACTATCACTTCGTCTTGTTAACGGGTAAAGTCAAGGAAATGCTTACAGGGGACAAGTCCAATGCAAGCGGATCGTCAGTAACCTCGATGGTGGCGTCGTGTCTGTCAGTGTAGTGGCGAATTAGCGCCATGTGCGCACGGGCGACCGACCGAGCCGCCGCCCCGCCATCGTAATGCATGGGGCTGTATAAAGCTTGAACCTACAAAGATGAACAATGAAGTCAACCTACATACATATCTGTATGAAGAGAGCGGGAATGTAGGAGAAGCATGTCAGGTGTGTACGAGATATATGACGTTCGGTGCCTCTACCAACCCTACATACATATTTAAAGCATGACATTTATTTGTTCAGTTAAATAACTATGCAAACCAACATTAAGAGTTCCGTTATTGTTTGTAAACACATCCATTCCATAGGCGTACATGTAAACGTAATGCTGGGGCGAATCGATGGCGCGTGTAGCGAGATATTCCGTTATGCTCTGAAAGTACAATAAAAGTTGTTATACAGCTACAACTTCCACTATTACGAGTATTCCCGAGTCGTGAATTTGTAAAATTAAATCTTACTTCGTTCGCTGACAGTGCTGTGTAGCCCATATTTTCAATTTCCTCTGGCTTAGCTCCTGTTTCTGATAGAACATAACTGTAACAAATTTAGTATGTTTAGATATGAGGAGGCTCGGCAATTATTACGTTAAATAAAATTTTGTTCGATAATGTCATTACAAGGGCGTTAAAATAAATTGGTCTTAAAAAGCCACCTTGTGGTATGCCACATGCAGTGGATTTAATATTTATAACCTTTTTAACACCAGTTAGGGGTGGGAATGTCCAGTTGTATAAGAATGATTATATTTGACAATAAAACAATGAAGGCCATCGTTCCTACGTGTACATATTTACGAGTATTTTATAGATTATCAATTTGACTCACGCGTTCGCAACTGACACGGCATCGCTGGAATTATCCAAACGCAGCACTAAAGTAGTTTTCTGCACCAACGCTTCAACTGTCATAACCTTAACAAGACAAAAGAGGAAAAAAAAATAAGTGTGTAAATGTAAGATCACGCTCGTAATGCCTGAAGAGGTGAGCAGAGTGTAGTACACTCTCACGCTTTAACAGTTACGGTTACGTCCCTCTATGAAATAGGGAATGAGCCTATTACATGGGCATAAACCTGTACTCCGAACTACTACAAGAGAATCTAAGTTAGAAAAATCCAATAGTACCCGACCCGAGAATCGAACCCAGTACCTCTCGATTTGCAGTCGGGCTTGTAACACTAGGCTAACGAGGAAAGATTTTTCTTAAATACCATGGTGCGTGCTGGGCATAAAAATTTAAGTATATAAAGTCTTAAACACATTTAATAAATATGTCACTTGATATGAATTTAAAGCTATTTAATTTACCTGGCCGTTCAGCAAAATTTTGGCTACTTGATCCTTTTCCATGTCACTGAGTATCTTGGCTAAGGATAACGCTATAAATATTCCCGATAGTATAGCAGATATTACCTGTGGAATATACGATACTTACATGTTATAGATCCGAAAACCTAAAACATTATTACTTAAATTGAACTGAGATTAGGCAAGCAATCGATGTGATCCTAAGCCATGCGACCTTGAGATATGTTTTCTACATCTACAATAGACTCTGTGAATTGGTAAACCACTACCAGGACAGCAATATAATATCTCTCTAATACCATTTGTACTGATAGCGATCGATGTCATTATGAATCAAATGCCACTTACTGTAATAATTAAGTAAAACCGATGATAAGAGTAAAAAGTGAAGTATTTCCATGCAATATTCTTGAAGTGCAAATTTCCAAATGGAGACAATTTTCGTTCCCAGGGAAGCGGATCTAAGAATTTATGATTTCTGAATAGAAAATCATTAATATGGTAATTATATTTCCTTACAATATTTTAAGACTTATCTTACCAGCAACCCTTCGTAAAGCTAATCTAGCCACTTCTCGAGATGCAGATATTTCATGTCCTATAGCTCTCGATTGATGGATAGCCCTGTCAAAGAAAGAAGAAAACGAGGAAGTACAGAATAACACGAAACCATGTAAAGGGCTGAGCTTAAAACACCAATAAATATTTACCTATTACAAACTTCTTCTGAATCCGGCAAACTGATGTTCATGGAGATGATGCCGTATTTGTCGGAATTGTCCGTCAAATGTTTTATCAAAGCAGCCGCGTGCTCTGTTGGGCTAGCCGGTAGTCGTAGAATGAGTAACGAGCCGAGGTGGGCTCTAACAGTCGCGTTGCACCGAGCCGCCGTTTCCAACAACTCTAATATTACATCTTCGTCAGTTCTATTACCATAACTAAACGTTATACGTACTCGATATTCACGACCTAAGTAAACAAAAGTATCGTTTTATTGCACCGTCTTAAAATTTTGATTATTTTGGAATATCCTCCAGCTTTTATACGTAACTTCACGCCCGTTATCCTCGAAGAGGTAGGCAGAGGAATGTAGTACACTCCCACGTTTCAGCAGTTACGTTTACGTCCCACTATCGAATGGGTGGTGGGCCTATTGACATGTACCGGGCACAAATCCAATAGCAGGTGATATTTAAACTTAAAACGTACATTTTTAAGAGGTGCGCCCTAGGGTTTGAACCTGGTCTCCCGGAGTAAGAGGTTGAATTTCAAACCACTACGTGATTACTGCTAGTATCCTCTAGCTTTTATTTGTTATTCAAACCGCCGAATTTCAAATATCGCTATTCTCACAGACCTGCCGCGCTTCGTCTACGTTCATCGCTTCCTTCATACACGCATTAGACTTGTAAAAGCCTGAGTTGATCATACGATCATGTTGCAACAAATTAAGCTGATAATTCATGTTAAAAAATATGCTTTCAACAAAATTATTTTTGTTAATTAATTTAACAAATTAAATTATTTTTTCTTAAGTAGGCGTAGGCACATCCTCGCTTTATTGACTCACTAGTTACCAATACAAGGAGGACGCTAGGGAATTTAATTATTAACAATTTGTTAGAATTTATTATTTTCTTGTTAAAGTCAGTTATGCTTCTAAAATTAAATATGTAGGTAAATATAGCGCCGTTACTGAAGTTATACGTTACCATATCTGAAGAACATGTAAGCAGGAGTTCCACCGAAAACAAGCAACTTGTTGTCGAAAAGAAAAACACGATCAGCAAATTCTAATTTGATACTGGTGAAACAGATCTTGACAATAGTCAATTGTTTGTTGCGTTTCTGTAAAACATTTCACAAAAAATCAATTCTTTTAAACGTACAATAACAAAGCCACATTAATATGTTGGTACATACAAAAATATTTACCATGATCTTATCCTTTATCACAGAGACATAACTTGGTTTATCTCTAAAGCTGGGTATCAGAATAATCTGGAAATTCAAAATTATATTTAATATTGTGTGAAATATCTGTGAAACTGAATATGTAAATAAGTGGAAGACCATTTTCATTTACCCTCGGTTCCAAAAGATTTCCTATAGCCCAACATAATTGTGCCCGATAATAAGTGCCCAAATTGCGTACATACTCGTGTCGAACTTGTTCTAAGTCGCATTCTTCGTATAGCTTTATTTTACGGCTATGACCGTACTCCGACAAGAACTGGCTGGATTCGTGCCACAGACAGATCTACAAAAATAGTGAAGGCATTAATTTTTCTAATATTGTCTATGTCTAATTTTTCTAATATTTCTAATATTGTTTTTTATTGTGTTTTTGTGATTCTTATTATAGCAAGTCGTGTTTCATGAGTTATAATAATAATAATGTAAAATATTCCTGAATAACGCACTAAATTTTTTGGTAATAATTCGATGAGATCTGAGATTCGGCGAAGGACTGGGTGTCTTGGCACACCTTGGAAAAGAGTATACCCAGCAGTAGTACGGCAGAAGCTGATTTGATTAAAATGATATAATGTAGACTGATAGCAAGACTTACTCCAAGGAACAATCTAATATGCTCCTCTACAGTGAGATCATCGACGAGGAAGTTGCTTCTGTGACAATAACCTGTCATATGAAGTTTGGTCATCAAGTTCTTACCCGATTCCATTACCTCCCCAAGAATATTTATCGTGCCTTTATCTGCGTGTGTCAGTCCTAAAAAAATATTATTCCTATATTATTATACCTTTCATAACATCTCAAAAACAAAAATCGACCCATCTTTCTTTATTATATATCTGTTTTAAAATTACTTTGACCTCGTTTGAAACTTTGTAAGAGTAAAATTCTAAGAATAAAGAAATTACACAAGCATAATCGGCAAATTGCTAAGGTCAAAAGAAATTTGCAACCGTACATTTTATTTCCTGATGTCGGTAACATTGTGTTAACTGACGTACCTGTCATTAAATCTTCGACAGTTATGAGCATCCTTTGCTGGACGCGCTCCGCGTACAGCATAGTGAATTCCCCGCGATATATGTCGAAGGTAAGTTTATCCAGTATCGTATCACGCATTATTCTCTGAACAAAAACAATGTTTCAACAGGATTGTAATTATATCATTAGTTCCCAAAATGGATCCATCTAATAATTTCATTTTAACGTCCAATTAGCGAAACTATTCAGCTAACTATATTTATACTGTTTACTTTTCTGGCACAAAGGTATATTGTGTCATAAAGAAAGCTGATTTTCAGGTAAATGTTGTGTCCGCGATATATTTGGGGAAGAATTCGTGAACCGGTATCTAACCTTGGAAACATTCCGAAAACTGATTGCATTCGCAACTAATTCGTCTACTTCCTGCAGCGGTTCGCGCTCCCTACCAGTAGGGGTCTCTATTTGACGCAACCGAGTCCTATCCTAAAAGTAAACTAAATATTAAAACTTCATATTATTACTTGTTATAGCTGAAGCGACTTAATTCACGCGGAACCTAAAAAATACAATTACAACCATACACATTTTCATCCTTTACTTAAATCTTTTTTTCTGGATGATTTAAAAATAGTATACCTACTAAATAACTTAAATTCTTCTGCGGAGTTTCATCTATCCGCATCTGAGATCTGTTGATCTTTTGTAGATGGTCTTTGGTATACATTGGTGTTTGGTTCACAATGTTACAAATCTGTATTTACAACTTAGAAAAAAAGTATTCAGTAATATGAAAGAGCATACTTCCACTTCCTTGAATATGACGGACCTCCAAGTCACTTGACCTCCTATAGACCTCGCCTTCAACGTTCTCTGCATCAACATCAACAAGCAGAAATAGAACAGCACCATCAAAATCCAAGACATCAAAGTGAATACAGTGGAGTGACCTTCGCCACGGAAACTGCCAGATTCTGCAAGATACATACATATCTCTACCAATCACAGTATATAAATACAAAGGTACGAATAAACCAGAAATACTAAAATAAATGAACACTTCAGAAAATAATGTAAATGGATTATTGACAGAAAATTAAGGAGGTTGAGTGCCGCGTTGATTGATTGGCTACGAACGCGACTGACATTCGGAAAATCCTGGGTTCAAATCCCAGGTCCCTACTATTGGGCTTTTCTAACTAAAATTTCTAGTAGTGACTAGGGGTATGGATTCGTGCCCTATGTATGGCGATAGGCTTATCAACTATCCCACAGCTAAACTAAACGCATGATATTCATTTATTAACAGGTTACAATGAACAGAAATATCTACGCACCGGATCTTAACCGTAATCCACGATACTTACTGCCCGTTTGTAAAAGAGCAAACTCGTTAAACCCGTGAACGAGACCCAGGGGCGGTATGACGATGTGAAGCACAAACGTTAGGAATGCATTCGTGTGATCCACCTGATGATGTACGAGCAGGTCAGCTAGGAACGTCTGCAGAAACGTGAACAGAGACGTCCAAATGCAGGCTATTAGGGCTGAAATAGGAAAACCGTTAAAAATGAAATCGTAGTCAATAATAATGAATACCTAGTAGATACTAAATATATTAAACGTAACTTCACGCCTGTAATCCCCGAAGAGGTAGGCAGAGGAATGCAGAACACCCCCACGTGTCACCGGTTAC
>DWTO01000825.1:0-18715 GCA_018244755.1 Jemadia pseudognetus | reverse complement strand
GAATGGCTAATTTTAAGTCTAAGGCTAAATGTATTCTATACCACTATTTCGTAATATTTTATCTAGATTTTTTTTTAATATCCGCCGTCGAGCCAAGCGAATGTCGCAAAATGAACTTCAACCTCTAAAAATTGAAATTTAATTTTAGCTAAACAACAAACATTTGGTTATTGTAACATTATAATATCACACTTTGATGTCTTTGAATATTTATTAGCACATTAGGTTCATTTTATTTTTAATTTTGGTATTGTTCAAAAATATTCTGTTGCTATTTGCATCAGTTGCAAAAAGTGCAGTTGCAAAAAAATTTCAGTCAATCATGTTACAAATAGGTTTTTGGACTATTTTAATATTGTTTCAGTTTCAATGATGTTGACGTTGCTGGTGAAATGTCAGGATTACAGGTGTGATGTTACTTTTATTTTTAATGATACTTATCTAAATGACGGTCTATACCACAGTTTACATATTTTAATAAAATACTTTGTAGAAACATATGGACATCCCCAATAATTATTCTTAATTAGCATGTATAAATTTAATTCATCTTAACACACACACAGAACTTAAAAGGTGATAGATTTAAGCTAAATAACTTCATGGAATTAATAGTATTTACTATGCAAAGAAAATATGGAGTTATCTACGAAATACATATATCAGTACCAGAAAACTAACACTATTGAAAGATTAGAAATGAATTATAAATCAACTGGAATGCTGAATCTTGTCTCATGAATTTTCATAAGCAAATATGTTAAACAGCATATGTTTATTTATATTAGCAACAAAATATACTTGTACATGAAAATTTTAAGTAAATCAATATATTAAACAACAAAGTATAATTGAAAGTTAGATGAGAAAATTAATTAATCAATAAAATAAAATTTCACACTTACTAGATATGTGAATCCTCCAGACACCTCGACAATGCATGGAATTTTGTCAGTCTGCCAAACGTCTGGTTTGTCATTTTTGTTCGCTGGAACTTTTTCGATGGTGGACGAATCAAACAACACTTTTCTACCTTTCCTGTCACACTCCTTGTACAGAAGCAACCTTGCTTGCTCCAAAGCTATCTCGGAGGACCTGTGTGAAAACAGGAACACAAAAAATTTACAACTTTTAATACATTCTAATGAGATAAGCAAAAATAAGTATTACTTAAATATTGTTTGTTTGATCGAAAAAAAAATCCTACACTAAGTATATACATGTACCAATTTGAAATATTTTCAACATAATTTTATATAAGCAATATTTGATATTAAATACATAAGAAATCAATACACCTCATGTAAATAATATAAAAACAGTAAATAATATGAAATAGTAAACAAATGAGAATGTCCTTATTAATTCATTGCAGAATATTTTCTAATATTCCAAGTACCTAATGTGAATATAAAATTAATATACTTCAAAACCATAAACATACATAATGAGTGTTTAATTCATATAACACACTCTGGTAATTCAAACTGGATATAAGTGAAGATTTATGCAAAAGTGATCATAAAACAATATAAAATTCACACAAATGTATCAGCAAAGTTTTTATAGTTTCAAGCACATATTGGACATAGAGTTATATAAAATGTAATGTATATTTCATTGTATTGCAGACTGAGCAAATACAAAAGCAGTCAGTAAAACTTTCTCTTTTGCACATACTGGCTCATGTGCAATTCCCATTGCCAATATTTTTGGTGACATGTACAATGATAAGATAATAATGTTACCTGTGTGTATTATGTATTTAAACATTTTCAGTGATAACTACAGTTATGCAATTTTATTACTGAACTGTCACAAACATCACATCTCTATGCTGTACCACTTTGTCTATAGTTAATTACAGACAAGATTGCACTGCTTCAATCCACATAGAGCTACAGATACTAAGGTTTGCACTAGGGCAATGATGTTGTATATATGTGCCAAAATCATAAGTTAGGCTCTTACACTTAACCTAATTGGAAACAATATAGCAAGCAATATATTACGGTACCTAAATTTCATTTTATTTCATATTCGATTTGGTATTGAGCTCACAGCTGGTTGTACTTTACAGTTAGAGAGCTCCGAATGAGAAATCTATGTCACATGCACTCACTACTTATGAAATGCAATATCAGAAGTTTTCACTTTAAATGCACTTTGACAGCCGAATGACATTGGGCGATCGGCCGAGCGGAGTGGAATGTACGAGTGTACTGACTCGCGTGTAAATAATAAGTAAACATCGATTGAACTTCCACCACCCCCTTCTCCGAGACGCCGAGTCGCGGAGTGAAGTCGCCCACGCCCGCCCCCTCCCCGCGCTTATCACATGCTTTACACCTCACCCATCGTGCCCGCTAGTCGTTGACGCTCGCCGCACTGCCAATGTCGCGTGCGTCAACTGTCTTGTACCGCAAAGATCCCACCCAAAAACTTCTTGCGTCAAATCATCCAACGCATGCCACACACAGAAATAAAATAAAATGAATGAAAACCATTCGTTATGACGTACCTGGCCCCCTTTCGTGAGTCGCTATACGCATTATCAAGTTTTTTCTTTGTTGAAAAAAATCTATCTAGTAATGCCATTGTGACACTACACAAGGTATCATTTCACGACATACTCCGAAAATCCCAAATTCGCCGAATTCGCCAGGCATCATTTTGTAGGTAGTTTTGCCATTGGGTTATAAAAATTATAATTTAAGTCGTTAAAAACACTACTAATGTAAATAATCTGACAGGTCACGTGCAACAGTCATATGATTTACCATAGACAAAGCCTTTTTACTTTTACATAAAGGTCAAGGTGAAAAGTGACAGTGTAACCAAAGACACTTTAAATTGTTTTTATTTTAACCATATATCATTTAAACATCTTTACTACAATTAGTGAGTTCTATAAGAAATTGAAATATTTCATTCTTTACTAATTATAGTGAAGCATATTTGTGCATTAATACGACCCACGAAATTATTACATAGTAAAATCATATTTTATCTGTATTCCACTTGACTCTAGAAAATAGTCAATTTGTCAATGTGTCAAGTGTCAGCTGTCATTCGTTGTAATAAGGGCAAAAATAACGAGAGCCGAAGGACTCGACTCGAACTCGATCGACCCAGTCGTGAGTCGGTATATTAAGTCAATCAGTTCAATGTGAACTGCGCTTGTGCAGGATCAGGTCATGCTCAGTTTTTACAATATCATAGTTCAGCAACATATACATCTTATTACATTCAAAATGTAATGTAACTACGTAGTAATAGCCCCCAAATCCTACAAGTAAATGTGGGCTTATACAGTGATCGGTTTGTAAGCTCAAAGTTCCTGTTTCCGTCAAGACTTGATCATGTCCAGTGTTCAAAAGCTGTCACCCGACATGAACATCATAGAAGAAATTAGAAGCTTTAGGTCGAAAATTTCGCTTGAGGAAATATCCGCTCTCGATATAACTTGTATAACAATAATCGAACAAGGTCTACACGACTTGAATCCAGAAGATCCAAACAAAAAAGCCAAAATTAAAGCAGTTTTAGATTACATGCAGGAACAAGTGAACATTGGAAATTGGAAAGAGGTCACACCTTATAAACGAAAAACCATAACAATTGCCTCCTATGTCAGATTGTTGACGTATTTAAAAACGTGTAATGTGATCACTGAGAATGTTGTCAGGAAAAGTATGAAAATTATTGATTCCGGTATTGTATTTGGATCCCCTATAGATGGGGACCCAAATTTGTTACAAAAGTGTGCCTCTCTACTGAATTCGGCTTTACCAACGGAAATAAACATTCCTTCTAGTTCTAACAGCAGTGATCAGTTCACTGAAATAAACACTGATATTAATAAATATAATGCAACCCACTTAGAAATTTTAAGTTGTCCCAGTATGGAACATTTCTATGCCAATTACATATTACCAGGAAAGCCTGTAATTTTAGACAACTGTATTAGCCATTGGCCAGCATTAGAGAAATGGAATGATAGAAATTATCTGCTTAAAGTGGCTGGCCTTAGAACTGTGTCAGTGGAGTTGGGGAAAGACTATACAGACTCGGAATGGACACAAAAGATGATGACAGTAGAGGAGTTCATCATAAACCATGTTTATAACAACAACGGACCTGTTGGCTACTTGGCGCAGTACCAGCTGTTTGATCAAATACCGGAACTGAAAGATGATATTTTCGAACCTGAGTATTGTAGTTTCACAGACACAAATGAGCCAGTTGATGTTATGGCCTGGTATGGGCCAAAGGGTACTGTATCCCCATTGCACCATGATCCTAAAAGGAACCTGTTGACTCAGATTGTTGGTGAGAAACAGATATTTTTGTTCTCACCTGAAGATTCTGAATACCTGTACCCTCACGAGCATGAGCTTTTAACGAACACAGCTAGAGTAGACCCAAGAAATCCTGATTTTAATCAATACCCTAAATATAGACAGGCCAAGACATATTATTGTGTGTTGCGGCCAGGACAGATGCTGTTTATACCACCAAAATGGTGGCACTTTGTTGAGTCATTGTCAGTTAGTTTCTCTGTGAGCTTCTGGTGGACATAAAATACCAAAGAAAAACAAGGTAGTTTAAGATTTATGTAATTATAGCAAATCAATAAAAATTATGTAAATATATGTTGATGGCAAAGACTTTATCTTTCATTTGTTTTCATTGTTCAATGCTCTTACAGTGACTATTCTTTTGACTTCCGTTGTACCAGCTCCAATTTCATACAGTTTAGTGTGTCTCAATAATCTATTGTAGGGTGGACATTGATGTAATCGTTACCTCATGAAACAATACCAAAGCTTGAATTAACTGATAAGATGTTTGCGATGTGGGCAAGTATTTTTTTATCTCTTCTATTAAAAACATCTGAGAATTTCCTACTTAAACTTATTTAATATGTACATATACTATAAGCTAACTAATTTGGATCTTACTCTCTGATGACATTGTAAAAGGAAATGTGTAGAAATATAAAGGAAATGATGTATTGATATTGTTAGCTAATGTTCTAGAATTATATTATTAATATTATTGTCGGATTATATGTATTATGTAGTTGAAATAATAAAATAATATATTTAATGTCCTACTGACAGCTGCCTTATTTACTAACTCCTGGAAAGCTTTCTTGATGGCATATGCTTTCTAACTGTGTATTGATCAAATAATTATATTTAATACTGAAAATGTCAAAGAAACAGTCCTATTTACAAACATAAAAAAACATAAATTTGCCCTATTTTTGTTTGTTCCATTTGCTCTGAACACAAAATAATTGATAAATGATGTTTTAATATTGTGGGTTTGACATATTATATACGAGTATGTATGTAAGTAAGACAGTTAGATCTATGGTAATTACTAATTAATTGCTGTCGCTTGAAATTTGTAAATTAATTCAGACCCTTTTTTCCTTCTAAGCTATTCAAGACATACAATATTATTTTTCTATCATCGTACATCGTAACATCACGCCTCTAATCCCCGAAGAAGTAGGCAGAGGAATATAGAACACTCCCACGTTTCCTCAGTTTACTTCCCTATATGGAATCTAATTTTGAAAAGTTTAGTAGAACCCGGGTGTTGAACCCAGAACCTCCTGATCGGCAGTCCCACTAGCAACCAACGAGGCAGTCTATCAAATAGAGAATATATAGGACTGCATTAGCGGAAACTCCAATATTTTGTCCAAGTTGCTACCGCGAGGATCGATGGCGCCCTGCATCAGTCTCACGGGGCCTGCCGCCAACATCAGTCGTTTCAGATCTAACCCTAACGTTAAAACGTAAACACCCCTATTTACTTCCCCTAGCACATTAGATGCTGCCACATAAAAAATATGAAAGCTATTATTGCATTCGTAGTGTAAATATATATTTTAATGAATATGTGATATTACCCGATTGGTAGGTAGGTATTGAATACGTTGTTATTAACTACTTAGTAACAGAAACCATGCTAAAATAAATAAAATAAAAAAATAAATGCTCCATCATTTGAGTGCGGAGGTGTTTTGAGGTTATAACGTACGACCTATTTATGTCGAGGGGGCAATAATTCGTATCGCGCGACGCAACTGTAATGTAGTCTGTTCTACTACGCGGAACTACGAATGCTAATGACCAAGAAAACATGTATTAAGCGATAATGTAGTTATTAGCGTTAATTCAGAACTACTTGGCTATTTCTGAATAAACTCGTTGGTCGTGTTGGTTGCAAGTGCGAGAGCCGATCGGGAAATCCCGGGTCGAACACTACAAAATTTTCTAATTTAGATTTTCTAGTAGTGGTTCGGAGTCTGGATATGTGCCCGACGCACGGCAATAGGCTCACCACCTATTCCACAGTAGGACTTAAACGTCACTGGTGAAATGTGGAAGTGTTCTGCATTCCTCTACCTACCTCTTCGGGGTTTACAAGCGTGAAGTTACGTTTCTAAATAAATATACATCGTAGTACAGTTAGGTATCTACTGCTGATCATAACTTTTTTCCAACAGTTTCCTCCCCACTGAAGCGTGAATACTTGTCACTTCCCATTGCAGAAGATGTGGACTGGAGTAATTAACAAAATAACACAAACGTACTTAATAAAATAACGCAACGTAACGTAAAACGTAATTAATAAAATAACGCAACATTGCGCTTGTAATCCTCGAAGAGGTAAGTATAAGAGCTTAGTACACTCCCACGTTTCTCCAGTCTTTGTTACGTCCCACAATGCAATAGATGGTGAGTCTATTGCCATACACCGGGCACATATCTAGAATTCGAGCCATTACCTACTATAAAATCTAAATTATAAATATTGTATAGGCCCCGACCCCGGATTTGACCCAGGACCACCACCTTCATACCATACCACGTTCGTAACACTAATATGGTGGTGCTTTGTTGAGTCATTATCAATTAGTTTCTCGAGTTTCTCGAGACGCTTATGGTGGACATAGAATATCAAAGAAACACAAAATGTATATTTTAAGATTTATGTATTTATAGCAAAATAATAAAAAATATGTAAATATAAATAAATTGATGGTAAAGATCTCGTCTTCATTTGTATTCGCTGTTCAAAGCTCTCCCAATAAGCATTCTTCTGACTTCCGATGTACCAGCTCCAATTTCATACAGCTTAGCGTCTCTCAGTATTCTGCCAGTAGGATAATCGTTGATGTAACCATTACCTCCTGAAACAATAACGAAACTTATTTAATACGCATGTATATGTAGGTATACCATAAGGTAACATTTTACATATTACTATCAGACCAACTCGTCAAAGTCTATAGATATATAAAAGAAATGATACAATATATTATATTGTTTACAAATTTTCTCCAATTAGATTATCATGATCACTATCAGCAGCAGCCTGTCTAAGTCTAGTGCTGGACGTAAGTATCCCTTAAAGGGTTTTTATTTTACCCTAAATTCCCATGCGGAACATGCGGTTTGGGTATTGCAGAACAAAGCTCTTCGCATCGCCTACGCTATTACGCCCCAACGGGTAGTAACCCGTAGGGGCCAGGACACAACCGTGCGTAGACAGCCTGCGCCATAATGCGATCTGCGATGCAATGCGCCAATCAATTGAAGTTTATAATTACCTAGTTTAGTTTTTTGTAACCCGTTTATCTTATTCAAAATGAACACTTAAGGCTGTACTCGTATTATGAAGCTATGATAAATCGACCTTTCATCTAAATAGTGCAAGACATTGTGAGTTACCACGTCTAGTATTTATATGGCAATCGTTATATATTTGGAAAAACCGAGTATTTGTACGAGTTGTCTAACCGAGTATTTGTATGGCGTCGAGGGCGATCTGCGTGGCTTTCTCGGCACAGTACAGGATGACTCCAGCGCAGTCCTTGCTGTTGACGTGCCCTTCGTCGCAAGCCCTCGCCACGTTGTATAGATAAGATCTGCACGCGCTCAAAGTTGTGTACATGTCTGCCATTTTTCCCTAAAAATTCATGAAATATAATTAGTTACCGTCATGTTTTTTTCATCGTAACCGGAATCACGCCAAGTTTCGTATTTGTTAGTATGAACTTTTGTAAGTTTGACCGTTTTATAGAGTGACATCTGAAGGTTTAATCAATTTTCATTCTTGTAGAGAGATCTTATAAAATTACATACATAAAACATATGCACAAGTTTAATTACAATATACTTAGATACTTAAATGTATCTACGCTTATTATTCCATATGTACTTTGAAACAACTGTAAAATGGATTTATTACATATTTTTGATCTCAATGAGTTAGTAGCAAAAGTCAAGAGATGTAGTAATTTATTTTCTATGAAACCATAAATCCTATCTCAACAGTTAGAAAAATTTAAACTAAAAATAGATAACATTAGGGACCTGCATTAGCTGAAACTCTCCAATATTTTGCCCAAACTGCTTCCGGGTATGTGCGTATTCGAACGATATGTCGATGGCAGCCTGCATCAGCCCCACGGGGCCCGCCGCCAATACCAGCCGTTCCAGATCTAAACCTGACATTAAGACGTAGACGCCCTTGTTTACTTCACCTAGCACATTGGATGCTGGAACCTAGAAAAAGTACATATCGCTATTAAAACTCCAGCAGACGAGTAGTACAATTATGCCTCCGTATATTGAAATACTGTAGGTACTACTACTGAACACGACGAATCGACATTCAAAATTTACAGTAAAACGAAGCAGAAAGCTTACCAACTCTTTTATTAATATGGTCAAGTATACCTACTAGAGATGCTCGGTACATGAATTTAGCTAAAGATCCTGTCCATCAAATGAAACATACATCTCTCCGTAGTCATTAGTCAATTGGTTCTCTAGACGCTGTTGTTAACTATTTAACAACTAAAACCGCACTAAAGATACCTTACTTATAATGATACTTTGTGCTTTTTCCCTTGAAACTAACCTTGCAGTCTTCAAAAACTAATTCGCCGGTGTTGGATCCCCTCATTCCAAGTTTGTCCAGCTTTTGCGCAACCGAAAATCCAGGGAAATCTTTTTCGATTATAAACGCCGTTATTCCATGCTGGGGTTTACTGGTTAGATCAGTTTTTGCATAAACCTGAGAAAGTACTTAGCATATACAAATTATATTAAGTTAAAACGGTGTTTTGATCCTTTCCAGCCAAACAAATCCTCTCTTTACAGTTCATAAATGAAAATATGAAATCGGTCTGGCCACGAAATAATAGCTTACCTACAAGGTTCAGGCACTTAAAGCATTAAAAGTATTTGTACAAGAAACTCGTTGGTACCTGTACAAAATTCACAAAATAATTTGCTAATTATTTTGTGGTTATGGTTACCAATAAAGAGCACATAACACAAACAATGACATTAGCCAATAGAAAACTGTAAAATAAAAATCGCTCCATCAGTCGAGCGTGCAAGTCTTGCAGGCGTTCCGAGGTTATAAAGTGTTAAACTATCCACAGCTTCTAAACGAATTAACTATTAATGTGCATTCTAGAGTACGGGCTTACACAAACCATATATATATATATATATATATAAGTAATAGATTGTTCCTGTAATTTTCGTTTTTGTTTACCACCAACACATCTGCGTCTGGTCCATTAGTTATCCAGAATTTATTTCCAGTCAGGACGTAATAGTCACCCTTCTTCTCCGCTCTTAACTTCATAGATACCACGTCACTCCCGGAGCCAGGCTCAGACATGGCCAGAGCGCCAATGTGTTCTCCTGAACATAGCTGGAAGACCACACGATTGCATTTAAGACTATATATGTACTCCAGTCAAAGTGTAATAATGTAGGTAGGTAGGTATCTCTACTATTAAGAAAATATGTTAATTATTAATTTCCTCAATGCAACTCTAATAATTAGACACGTAATACAAAATAAGTACCTACTCCAGTGGATTTAATATACACAAATATAAATACAATTTAGTTTAACCACAATTTTTTTTTTGTCAGCTTAAAAAAAAATGTCCCCTATTTCACTGAAGCTTTAATACTGGCTGACTAATTGCTGTGAGTTTATTAAAATATTAGATTATGTCTTCGCGGAAATGATTTAAATAAAGATAATATAATTAAAGTCTCTACGAGACGACTCGTATATCAAGGTTTTTATTATGAGAATTTCGCACCTTGGGTAAATACTTAGTTTTCTGTTCATGTGTACCATTTCTGTTAATTTGGTTTACACATAAATTTGAATGAGCCCCGTACGATAACGCGATCGCTGCACAACCTCTGGAAAAACACGTGAATATTTAGTGCACTATGTTAAATACTTTGGTAACAGTGCTTGTTTCAAGGAAACATTAATTTGAGTAACGTTTCTGATCAACGGGGCTAAGTTTTTATAAAGGACTAGCTGACCCGGCGAACTTCGTACCGCCTAACAGTCAATGAAAAACGTCAAGTCAAAGAAAAACTTGCATATTCTAGATTAAAACCATAAACAGTCCAGAATGGATAATTTCCGCCCCAAACGAACATCAAATGTACGTTTGTGTGATCCTCTGGTCTGGTCGTTTATCCGCTCTGAACTCGACTTTATATTCATTATCATGTACGCTGTTCATTCTGTTCAGATTTATATGCAGTGTACTGAAATAGGTTCATGATGAGGCTGATGATGAGTAAGTCTTACACAGATTACGGTTAAACATTGAATTAGTTCGTTCGATATGTCATGTGCGGACATGACATATCGAACCAACTAATTCAACTTTTATAGACGATTTTAAAGAACGAATTTTAGGTAATTTCATATTTTGATAACCTGTTGTTCGAGTCGAAGTCTGTAGCAGTTTTCAAGGTAGGAAAATAATTCAATTTCATAAGAAAATACAAAAACGGCGAGAAATAAACGTGACCTAGAACTTCTAAGATCTTAATATAGTACCGATAACTTAATATCTACTTATTATTAATATTCCACCGATAACTTAATATTTGTAGAAATGTACGTAACTGTATAATACGTACATTTATACATATACAGAAAGATAGAAATATCTCATTTGCATAAAAAATGTATTATTCGATAACAGCCCCGATTATAATTAAATGAAATGGATACTTATTTTTATTTAATTACCAATAAAACCAGGCTAAGGAAATTGTTTAAAACCCATTAAAATTAATAAAACTAAAAGAATAATAAAATTTTACATATTAATAACTTATAATTTTTTGCCAATTTGCCTTTATTTTTATTTCGTATAAATTCGTCATACAATAGAGTTAATACACTGTTTTTGTGGGAAACGAAGAAACTTGTAGGTAAGTACCTACCTGGAAATTTCCTCCATTATAATGCAGTGGTCTGAGTATTTTCCTCCTGTTCCGCCATAATCTGGACTCGCAGTTATACCTGACAAATATTTTTATACATTATGATTTCCAGAAACACATATAATCGTATATAATTTTTTCACTTTTGGCCTGCATTACACTAGCTTTGGTAACCGTGTCAAAGGCATAACAGTAGGTACATTTAATTGTATGACACCGGGCTGCTATGAAGTTACCCTTCAGATGAAAATAAGACTAATTTAAGATGCTCTTTGATTTCACACAAGTTATGGATATTAGTTTTAACAAACACCTATTTGTTATTTCTATGATGTTGAAATAGCAAATCTGAAATATTATTTTCAAGTGTATTTACCATGTTCCATTTATAATCGTGACTTATTGAATATTTACAATTTATTATGAATCAATATTTATGGATATATAAAATATTAAGGAGTCATTATATAAATTATTTAAACTGTGCCAGGCCATTTTTTGCACTTTTTTTACCATTTTTTTTTTTAAACCGCACTAAAACCTCCTCGGTGGTCTTCCTCAACGCTAATGGGAGGACGCCGGGACCACCAGCAGAACGCACCGCTGTCCTGCTAGCGCGGCGCTCCTGCGGGCCGTTCTTCTGGGAAAGCCGCCATGCCTCATCCCGCGCCCTCCACTTCTCACGACAGCACACGGCCACACATACCGTCGTCCTACCCGGTATCGCTGACTGAGTTGGTCAAGGTCCCACTCTAGCCATTCACAACCCATCAAACCTCGTTTTTGTCGCCTTTTACAACAGGCAAGAGATACCGTAGCTCGTATTCTGGTCCCGACTAGGCTATGGACTAAATTATACTATGTATATAATTTCAATATTATCTACCTAAAACACCAAGACTGCCGAGTTTCTTCCAAAACTCTCTAAGGTCTTTAAAATTGTTTTCCTTGTCTATTTCAGCCGCTTTCGGTGCTAATTCTTTCTGTGTAAAGTCAAACACTGACTGGCGAAGCTGTAAGATTATTATAAAATTTGGTTCAACAACACAAATACTAATATGTAGTATACATTTTATTGGCTATTGAATAATCAATGTTCTATTAGTCACTGTTTTCAACCTTTGTAATTAACCCGTCCGATGTCCGTAAATCTAACAATGTTAATCCGTAAGTCTAACAAAGTCATTAAATTTTAAAGTAAGATTGCCAAAATATAGTAACTCATTACCAAAGAAAAACCGACTTCTTCCAACCCTGACAATGGATGATTATCGAATTTCAGTGAGATGAACACTTGTAACAGGCACACTTTAATTTAAAAAGGGATCATTAAAATTTTATCACAATACTAGACTTCTGTCTAGTATATTCAATCTATAGCAGGTAGTACAAAAATTTCTGTAAAACCGTTGACCTTACATGCCATTCCTTGAACTTCCGGCTATCGCAACGTTATCTCTCGATGAACGAACGACATAATCTAAGTATTTCCGCATAAAATTCGAGCCCATAAAAATCTATCCCCTACTTTTCACCCTCATGGGTGCGAGTTTCTATTCAGATTTAATTGGAACCAAATGGAAAATGTAGATTCTCAAATAAAAAATATTTTTCGCGATCAACTCATAAATGACGGAATTCGGAGGTAACAAATAGATAGGTACTCGTAGAATGATACAAGCGAATAAAAGTAGATACTTGGTGACCCCAAGGGCCTGGCCGAGATACTGTGCGATTTTTAGTTTTCATAATAACCATTGTTCAGCAATAATTCCACTTAACAAACACGCTTTTCGCGGCAATAAAACGTATTTAATACCTACAAAGATATATGTGTTACTATGAATAGTCAGAGTGAAATACGGCATATTTGTACCACAGTCTATTGAAATCAGTCCAATATCAACTATGTGTCGAATTAATGTTGATAACAATATCATCATTTGTGACCAATTTTTTACATAATTTGCATTAAATTTGTTAATTGATTTTGAATTAAACTGTTACTTAATTAAATTATTGTGTGACTGTAACAAGTAACAATTGTAATATTGATAAGCAGTTTCATTGTTACTCGCAACATTGTTATCTACTAACCTGTTGTTGTTCACTAGTTAATCCGAATATTTTTTCGTCGATCGGGTAATGTGACATACATCGCGTCGTATTTTTAATATTACTTGTATTCAACAAACGTTTTACACAAACGAGTCTAACAGCCATTGTATTACAAGGTGTAGTCAGTATGGCGGTCCAACATGTACTGTTTGGGAGTGACAATTTAATAGTAATGATACGCTTATTTCCAGCGCATTAAAATTCATTTTTGCATGGCCGCCGAGTTCAATTATGATAATTTTGTTCTTGACATTAGGGTCCCGTTGATAAGCAATCCTTATCAGTGTTATCATGTAGTTATCATAATTTAAATTTATTTGGAATTGTTTCAACGCGAAAACAAATGTAACGTTTGCAGGTTAACATGGTATTTTTTCGGTCAGTTGTTGGGGCTACCGATGGACTCAGGTGCCTTTTTATAGTAACTAGTACAAAAATAAATATTTAATATATCAAGTAACGCGATCGAATATATAGGAGCGAAAAATTTCCGAAATCTGGTTAACATGTTCAGCTTAGACCTGTCGTACAACAATATTTCATATTTACAATTAAATGGTAAATTTAATTATTACTTTCAGCCAGTTCCTGCTATTTTATTTCCTTATTCTTATAAACAGAACACTAGTTCTGTCATTCGGTGTTGGATGAACCCAACCTCTTTATACCTTTTTTACAAGTTTTAGGGCTGAAAACACTTCACTTCATTCTGTCAGTGAGGAGTAGGAAGGCACAAGTTATTAGCTAAACTTATTATATTTTCCTCCATTCTAGAACCTCCTTCCTCGTTCAATAGGAACCATTTATCTCATTATATCTTACCGTATGCGGTGTTGTAGATAAAAATAAACATTCATTGCAGGGAAAGGTAAAAAATACAACCCACCACATTATCTGGCATAACTTTATTCACATAAAATAATATTACTTTACTAGCTTTAAAAGCACCATTCATTAGGATCAAAAATACAACACTTCTGTAAATCTATTACAACTTAACGGTAAGTCCCCTAATATGAACACCTCTAATAAAAATCTAATACAATAGTAATTAAAAAAACGTGTCAAATATTAAAAAATAATTAATTCAACTTAGTGTATATAAAAAATAAAAGATTTCTACAAATTATTTAATAAAATCGGAATGTGTATATACTACACAAATAAACCAAACCTTGTGTGAAATACATAAGGAATGTCGTAAAATTTCAATATATACCCAACTTTAGGTATTAATGTAAAGCACAACATATTTTAAATTATTCTATAATAAAGGGGATGATATTTAATACTCATGTAATAATTATAGGGGTTGAAAACGTAAATGTCAACATTCAATTATTATCGCTCTGGTAATATTTATTTTAAAGCAAAAGTCCTACAATATTTAAATAGCTAGATTAGTAAATAAATACAATAAACATTTTAAAAAACAGTCATATACTTATTTGATTTTCATAAATAAAAATCAGTAAATAACCTTAAAAAAGACTTTTGGAATAAGACATCGTTTGATGTCTGAGGTTTTATAGATAAAATATTGATCTCATTCGATATTTCTTAGAACACAAACGCAAATATTGAACAACTAGAGCATTAAACAAATAATTACGTAATGATGCAACATTGACAGTTACCGTCTCCAATCCGTACTCGTGTACACTTTCAAAAGGAAAAACAGGCCAAATACCTATATGCAATAAGATGCATTTTCGCGTGTCACGTGCACGACGTCAGATACTGTGGATTAGCAACCATATTTTTTTTAGTAAATCGCATTTATTGGCAGTATCATATCGCATAATAATCGGTTTAAATTACAAGTACGTGGTAAGATTTAATTTAATACTATTCTGTTAAACAATAAGTACGTGTGAACACTTCTCAAAGCTCTATCAGACCAGCGTATTTTTAGCGCGTATACGCTCGTTTTTATACGCGCGTACATACGCGTAGGCGCGCTGCTCCGCCGCACACAACGCTGTATTGAAAGCCTGGGGCACCACAAAAATACGCTGCTCTGAAAGAGCCCTTACGCTAGTTTCAGCATATGCGCCAAAATTACACTGGTGTGAAAAAGCCCGTACGCTAAATAGCTCGTCTATTATTTACTTTAAGAACATATAAATTGTGAAAGCTTTCAATGTGCTGTTCAGATAAATTTTCTCTCAAATTACGAGAGTCAATTCTAGTGAGTTGCGATAGTTCGATGAATGAAAAGTATCGGATGAATCGTGAAGATCAAGTATTAATCGAATTTGTAAAAAAACGAGTATTGTACTGTGTTAAAGAAGATCCAAGGTACTAAATTTTGTAACTCCCTATGGAATAACTTCAATAATATCCAAATTATTAAATGTCAACGATATATGTAAAATATACACACATGTACATACAATGTACTTATTAAACGTCAGCTGCTCGTGGCTCGATGTACGTGAGACATCTGTAGATGTGTTAAAAGCTAATTCGTTTCCATCTTGGACTTCAGGGACTGGTAGTACTCCGCGAGTACCTTCCACGCGGTCGGCGCCATGAACCCCTTCGGAGGCTCCTTGCCTGACCTCGCCAGACCTGATACAAGTAAGAAAATGAATGATTATACATATATTTAATGTAACATCTCGCCTGTAAACTCCAAAAAGGTAAGTTGAGCACGTTCCACCAGTTACGTTTACGTCCCACTACAAAATAGGTGGTGAGCCTATTGCCATGCACCGGACACAAGTCCAGGCTCCAAAGCATTACTGGAAATTGCATATATGTATAAAAATCCGATAGTACCCGACCCGGGATTTGAACCTAGGAGCGATCGGCAGTTGCGCTTGCAACCACTCAACCAATGAGGCAGTTATATAAATAATTTAATTATATTCAGTTAATAACTCTTACATTCATTTATAACCCAGCAACGAAAATGCGTCACAGACAAAATAATAAGACAGGCATGAAATAATGATATGTACAAGGAAATAATTAAAACCGGTACTGTCAAACAAAAAGTGCTAAATTTGTCTGCGTGTATAATAGATTTATATTGATACATATGAAAAAAGTCCACTGCTGGACATACGCCTCACTTGAAGGGTTTTTTACCCAAAAGCCAAGTTATATCTTGTATCTTTTCCTAACACACCTTCCATCCGCAGCCTATCAACAAGAGGAATATGAAAAATAAAATATCCGAACAATAACATACATTGATTTAAATTTAATGAACTTTGTACATCGTTCTCATTCTAAGAGAAGATATCTGACGCCCAACAGAGATGATATATGACGATGAGTACCTCTCATCCTGGTCCCGGATATAAAGTCGAAGTCCTCCTTGCGCGTGGGGTCGAAGAACGCCATCTTGCCCACGGACGTGTCGTAAGCGGCCACTCGGAACGGGATGATCTGTTCGTCGTAAAGATAATTTATTACGTTTTTTTGTATTACAACAACAGCACCACTTAATATTAAATTGATACAACAAAAAAACATTGCATTTCTCAGTATTTCAAAAGTGGAACAAAAAAACGTCAATAGGTTATACATATAATAACCGTTTTATTCTGTCAGAAGTCATAAACAGTATCACTTTCATTTCACTGGATGACATTTTGAGATATCGTCGGCGTTCCCACTGGACCAGTGTTATACCACACGTACTTACATGTGAGTCAAAGAGTACAAATTGCGTATATTGCAACATAATGGTGTTGCCAATTCAACAATGGTAAGAACATTTAAAAAGCCGTAGTATGAACAATAAGGTGGAATATAAGTGAAATTTTCTTGAGCTGGAAGGGAAATGATCAAGCGATCGGTTAGGGTGAATGATTCGGTGCAACCTCGAGATCGTGGAGGCCGGGCGCCACCGCGAGCAGCATGGCGCCGTGGCGCGGGTCGTACAGGTCGCCGCCGCCGGCCGGGTGCGGCAGGCCGGCGGGGTCGCGCCCCACGATGTAGTGCTGCGCGCCCGCGTTCAGGCGGCACTTGGCGTGCCACTGCACCTGCAGCCGGACCGGTACACCCCACCAATCATTACGCACCATCACGCCCACAAGCCCCAACAGACTATAGTGCACTCGCCATATTTACTGTATTTCGCACACGGATGATTTAAAATTAATCCGGGCTTAAATTATTTCAAATTTGAAATTCGAACACTTTCGAGCTGCGAAGTCACTTGCACCATAGACAAATATGACGAACAAAAGACGAATCAACAAAAAGCATAGCGTCCGTGTTAAGATAATTAACGTTAATCTATGACCTACAAACAGTAATTACGGATATGGCAAATTAACAATAGAATGTAATAAGTAATTATAATCGTGACGTACCTCGGTCGGTCCCGCGTACATCATGGGCGAAGGGAATATCGCGAGCACGGTGGCGTGCGGGTCCAGGACGCCCTCGTTGAGCACGGCCTTGTGCTGGTTCATGCGAATGTCCAGCGGCACGTCGTCGTCCTTCGTCCAACCACCTTCGATAATAAAAAATATATCTTATTCTTCCCTCCTACATTGCGTTTTGACGTACAAATTTTCATTTAAAGAGCCCTTACGGCGAGTTTACAAATCAAGTTCCACTATAACGGCGAGTTTACAAATCAAGTTCCACTATAACCGCGATTTCCATATCTGACTCGAAATATTAGATTATTTTCTAGGTGTATCTTGGTTAAGTTTTAATAAGAAAATTAGCTGTAATTTTAATGTAATAAATAAACATAACATAAAAATAATTACATAACATAGAAATAATTACAAGAAATACAACAATCAAAAATTATATAAAGTTACTATTATTTTTCATTCAAAGTAGAAATAGCAGTGAGAAGAAATATATAAAAACAAATTCAGTATTGCATTGATAAACTACAACGCTAAATATATTATACTTACCCAGAGGATGTAACAGTAAGACCGGCTTCTTGAATCCTCTGGCAACGAGCTGCCTTTGGGTGTCTTGCATGAGGAGAGCGTGCCCGTTGTGGATCGGATTGCGGAGCTGGGCAATACATTGGAATGAGGTGAAACACAATAGACCTGACATAATATATGTATTTCGTTAATTAATTCACTCATTCGTTAATCAGGTCGCCGAATTTGGAACGTGAAAACATTGTCGGCGGCGAGCTGCTGAAGGCCCGCGCGCAGTCAATGTTCGTTCATCATTCATTCTAATGGGACGGAATATGCTATACTTGAAATATCAACATTTCGACTTGACATAATAATTTCATTAAATCGTTCGCTCGCTCGCCCGCTCGGACCTGGAAGGCGAAG